>CAJQZN010027277.1:0-10510 GCA_907164685.1 Colias eurytheme
CGCTCCGCTTTGAAACCGCTCGCAATCCGCTAGTGTGATATGTCACTTAGAGCTTTCATTATTTTTATTAAAGTAAGCATTACGTCATAATATGTATTACATTCATTGCTTTCTTTAAAAAATATCGTATAAAAATATAAAAATATCGACTCCATCGCCACCAAGCCTCATTTCACTTTAATCCGAAGCAATTCAAACAAGCTATATATTTAAGTAATTTCCCAAGACAAAAACCAAAAGGTACCAAACACGAGCTAGTTGTCAACAGTAACAATAAAAAGCCGAGCAATGTACCAAGTCGCTTAGAAAAATAATTTAAATAAACATTGCTTGGGATAGAAGTCCGATGTCGAACATTCTTTTCATTGTCTTGTAGAAACGTGATATTTTTTCAAACAGACAAACAGACACGGTGTATTTGTGACCCCTGGGACATGTCGATCTGAGGGTCATAATGTCGGAATTGGTGTTTTAATGGTTATCGAGCAACATACATTCTTAGTTAAATATGAGGAGTCCACGTTGTATAACTATAATGATACTAGATTTCCGCCCGCGGCTTCGCCCACGTTTTCAAAGGAAAACCCGCATAGTTCCCGTTCCCGTGGGATTTCCGGGATAAAACCTATCCTATGTGTTAATCCAAGCTACCCTCTATATGTGTGCTAAATTTCATTGTAATCGGTTCAGTAGTTTTTACGTGAAAGAGTAACAAACATCCATACATCCTTACAAACTTTCGCCTTTATAATAGTATTAAGATTAAGATTTTATGCAAAGGATACTTTAATATCTTAAACGACGCGACGTTGCATGCTGTTCCGTGTGACTTAATTATTTATATACAATGTTGCAAATATGCATTAAATAATAAGCACCTATCAGCAATGAATTAAAAGTTTACAGCCTTATTATTAACACAGAATTTAAACTAAATCTATGCCAAATCACACACATTCAACCAGCTGTTGTTACTTGGAAGAGGAATCAACATCAATCAATTAAGCTGCTAAACATTTTGTGATTGTTATGATGCGATTTGTTCTTGAAACATATCAGTCCTTTACCATTCATCACGGAACTCTTTAAGCTAGTCACAAACAGCAAAACAATGGGATCCAGTTTTCCTTTAAATTTACACAACCTTATTAGTCACAATGTTCCACTGAATCATATCAATTACAAATTCCCACATCACACTCCTAGACCACGGGGGTCACTACTATGAATAATTTATTAGACAAACCTATAACTGAGACAATCAGGTTTTATCAAAAAGGCTGCGGTTTTACCAATCGAGATCTCCTTATACCGCTCGATGACGTCACAGTTCATTCAGCAAGGTGGTCTATATTGATTGAGTTATAGTGACAATTAAGAAAATGGCATGTACGTGATAAGGGTATAGTAGTTTTGATACTTGGAGGCCTCACTTGCGTCTTGTAAGCGAAACCACGTGTTGGCAGACGCGTAGGCCACTGAATTGCGTAGGCGGTAGTCAACAATAATAAAGTTTTAACGATATGTAGCTGTAGAGTAAAAACATGTTTCAGGCACGTACTAAGAATAAATTGAGGCAAATTAGTGTGTACTTAGATTTAGTTTTAATTATTTACTTCGCTAATGAAAATATATGTTTGACTTTTCCAAATTTTTCGTTACCTAATAAAAAAACAAAAGCATCTAATGCAGTAGATGACGTTACTAACAAGCGTTGTTTTTAATCTGATCTAATCAAATTTTATTTTAATCATAAAAGGTTCAGAACTCCGCGCCCTACAATAACGAGAATTTACTTTTACTTTCACGACTGTGAATGGAACGGTACCTTGAAGAACTTTGAAACTCTGTTGAGAATGGTCATGAAATAAATAAAATAGCAGAATGAGAAATACAAATCGTACCTAAATATATATTTTGCGCTAGTTTCTTCAGGATGTTTAATTCTTTCATAGATTGAAGCAGTGGTGAGTAGGTGACGTAATTTATGCTTCAAATCAAAATTATATTTAAACGCTTCCTGAATTTTAAAATTGTATTGAAGTCAGAATTTTTGTAACTACTGAGCCAACTAAAATTCTTAAGATTATTTATGCAACAAATCTGCACTATAAAATTACCTCTAACTGTTCTTTCCATAAACGGCTTTAATATCACAATATTACCTACGTTTAGATCGCAGTCCATGTAAGTAGGTGCAATAAATAACTCTCATCTAGGGATATCACTATCAACTCCTTTGTTACCCATTATCGATAAATGCTATCATCCACACATCACTAGACACGAGTAATGATAGGATTTGCGCGGCGTCTCGCAGGCGCCGCGTCGACAAAACGAGCAAATCGTCGACTACTAGAGATTAATATCGACATTATCGATAGCATGGCATGCACAGCACTAAGCCCGTTGCAATTGTAATTGATACTGTTACAAATGTAAGCTGGAAGACATCTCTTGGAAATAGTTTTAATTTCTCACAATTTTTCTTACGCCAAAGTTACAGAATGTTACGTACGGTTTGCCTAAAGCTCCTTATTATTTATTAATTATTATTAAGTACCTATGATAAAGCATAAATTTATGAAAATTTAATAAAAAATGCATTTTTTAACAGGTACGAGACGGAGGGTCGCCAAATGGCAAGCATTAAGCGCACTATACCGCCTATGAACATTGAGCATTCACCTTTGTGAATTATTATAGGATCTAAGTGAAAGTGTTATCTGCATTTTAAGGTGATAAAGATAAATAGGCGCCTGTAGGCAGAAATCTAATTTATTCCATATAATTACATACATGTATACAGTTTTGGCACTTCATACATCATAACAACCGACATGTATAGCATAATTCGATAGAATAAATATCGATAATACATCGATTAGCAGATACAATCCAATTAGTGTAGCAATTAAGTTGCCGTTAATATGTGTTATATGGTGAGACAGGATAATTGCTGGCCTTATTATGATCTTAACATGCCACCACGAATTACCTTTGAATTGAGATATGGCTTTAATTAATGCTCTTTAACAGTAAACGCGAAGAGCACGTTATAACAATTTATTATTTCTTTATTGGCGGTATAAACATGCCAACCGTGACAACCCAATTTGTCCGAATTGACAACGCTTCTTGATCTGTGCATACTGGTAACTGGCAGAATCTGTCTCTTTTGGGATCAGGAAGGCCATAAAAAAAGAAGAAGATCGCTTCTACAACAATTAGGTTAAATTTTCACTGTCTCCGTAACTTAACAAAACAGTAGAGATAGAAATACAGAATTACAAACACAGAACAGAAGGTGTAATACACAGCAATCCAACTTTACAGAAATACTGCTAAACGGTGAGAGACATGTCCAGAACAATATCCTGCCATTCCTAATTCGTATAATACTACCAACATGCAAAAACTTATTTGAAATAGTCAACTAATATGTGTGTTATGTTCCTATTCGTCACCTTATTGTTTATTTTCCTCTCTGATAAATACGAAATCATTACTAACGATGTGAAGCGCGTGCTGATTCCGTTTACCCTTATTATTTGTGCAAATAGGATATAATTTGGGAATAACGTTACTATGTGAAACGTGTCGTAGAGCCCCTTTACGCATTTTTGATAGCATAATGAGCTCTAATATAGGAATTTTAAATTAAGATGTACACCCAGCCTCCCTCATTAACCGTCCACGATGCACAATTAATTTCGTTCACCACCTCCCACCGACCTATTTTTCTAACCCTAATAGCGCAATGTTATAAATGACCGATCCTTTAAATCCCGGCCACTTAAAAGTGAAACCGATTAACCCGGCGTCATTGTGGTAGAAAACAGATACGCGAACGTTGAGGTGGGTCAATATTACCCATATATTTTATAGTTGTTATTTTTAAACTTTTTAAGAAAATTAGTATTCTGTGTTATTATTATAGGTTATAGGTATTCTGGCTTTGATAATATAAAATAAAAATAATAATTAACCAACGTTTTATTCACTTTAATTAACTTTGACATAAACTCATAAAAATAGGAACAAAATATAGACCTCTTACGTTTTCATGTCATTATTACGCTAATAACCAGTAATTTTGGTTACAAATAGCATTTTTATAAACTTAAGTCTAATATATTAGAAAAAAACTTTAACAAAGATAATTAGAATCTTCGTTGTAAATGAAATCAATACAGAAAGCCATGCTGCGTTCAGGACAAATAAATTTGGGGCAAGCTTGACAAAAATGTTTTGTTTTACTATTTTTTATTTCCGGACACACTTAACATATTTTGCGGGAATTGCAGGTGGCTCCTCTGATGATCCACCAATAAATTCTCTGATTCTTTTACCCATTTGTCATTGCTATCGATCAATTCCTGGCGAATTTTCAAATGTTCTAAGACCAGAGTAAGACCTAAATTTTTCAAAAAATTACGTCGCTTATCGTTTGGTTTGTTTTTATTTATGCGACGTATTATAAGCGCATTAATTCCTAAGTGTCGAACATGGCATAAAAATTGTCAGGGGCCACCTTTTGGAGTTACGACTCACATCATATGAGGCGCAAAGTTCATCAGGGACGTCAACCCCATATTTAGCTTTATTGTAAAAGGTATTGAATTCGGGTTTTCGCTTTTCTCCGCTTGAAACACACTCCGCACTCTAACATGATCCTCTTCTTCTACTTCATCATCATAATAAGGTAAGTCTGAGTCAGACAGAGTCTAAACCCGCCATGATACGTGATATTTTCTATTCTATTCGTTTATAGTACCTATTTTATAATAAGTACCTGTTAGACAAACAAAAACATTAAATTCACAGAAACAAGCAAAAAAAATGTTTGCAGACACCAAGAAATCATACACAACAGTAAAAATCGATAACTCAGCCATGGCGCGAAATTGTTACATCAATTGTGAGGATGGGTCATATTTACCTTTTTCGAAAATACACGCGTGTAGCTAGTACACTCGACGTCGAAAGGATTTCACTTCCAAAACGTTTAATGTACATTATTAGCTCCAGCTACTACAAAGAACAGCACAATCGTGCACGTAATTACAAAGATATTGTAAATTATAAACAAGCCGGGTCATTTTGACCCAACCTCAATGACGCCGGGTTAAAAAAAATCGAAAGCAATCACGGCGGTGTCGCATTACCGATTCACGCAGCGCTCATTACGCCTAACACGTGTAAAAAACGACGATGTGCCCTACACCTAACTCCCGATACGATTCTCATCGGATCCCGTTCAAATTAATCGTTTCACATTAGTCGTCGTGGATTTTTATCTTACTTTCGTCGCTGCTTCGCGACGCGGGTGGTTGACGGTTGTCTATTACCATATGCATTTAGTACAAAAAAACATTAGTACGTGATGAAGGCGAATGCTTCTGAACATTTGAAATATAAGCTTACTACAATTCACGAGAGTAATTACAGTGGGATCGACCCCCGTGACTGTTTGAAACGGTCACCTTGTAAAACATTTCCTGACGATATTGTACTTTGTGCGTAGGTATCTAATAGTTACGTCAAAACTATTCACTAATCTGTGATAATATATTTTATCATCATTTCAAAAATATGTGTAAATAATAAAAAATAATGTTTGTATCGATGTTAAAAAATGTGGTATTGCCATGCGAAATCGAGCCGAATCGAAAGTTAATTTAATAACTACCCACTTTTTCAATTATTGAATTTGTAGACGAAAAATACATTAGGTACCTACGTCGGGGCGTCGAAAAACGTTGTAAGTAGAAATATTTTTCATTCTCCGTCTATATTTCTTATTTAATTAAGTAGAAACCAATTTTCTTAATTTTACACTAGCTTTCCGATTACGGCTTCGCGTGCACTTCACAATATTGCATTACAGCAATATTGGTTTCCTCTTCAATTTCACTTGCATTTGTATTCTTGACAAAATAAAAAGGAAAATTTATATATATAATATATGTGTAAGTAAGTTTTGGTATCTCTGTTTGATGTTTCATCAATTGATTTAATATGCTTGTATTAGCTTCAACGGTATGTTTGTATGAACAGGGATGATGGGAAACAACTACACTTACACATTTCATACCTATTCTAAATAACTCTTTTTTTACAACTGTAAATAATTTTAATAGATCCGATTCTGGTTTTTCAAACGCTTGGAAATTCTTGTAAGTCGTTTCCAATCACCCCTGTTCACAATGATTACTTGGATTGACTATTAGTAATTGACATGTTTGTAAACAGTAACCAACTTCTTGGCCCACATTAAATGGACCAATTAAATACATCTTTGTATATCGAAGATACCTATTTCAGGCACCAGTCTCTCACAACACTAGATGATACACTTACAATGTATTTGCAAGCAATGTACCTATTGTTGTGAAGAGACAAATAAAGTTACTTATATTTTATTTTTATAAAGATCTGTGATAAAATAATATTTTCGTAAGTTTAAGGATGTATTTTAAATATTTTTTAACCATATTTTTCACTTTCAGCTAACAGCCTACAAGGAAGGAGACATACAGTGTGCTGGTATGATGAATGGTGCGAAAATAGAAACACATTGGCCTAAAACATAATTCTCTTTTCTTGGAATAGATGACGACTACCAGAATTACATCAATCTCGTTAACATCTGCTTTTGATGAAGGACTGTAACTTGGATATTCATTTATTTACTAGTAACTAGAAACTCTTTTACACTGCTCCTCTTTTATGCTTGAACATATTAGTTTAATAACGAATATGCTACGCTGTAACAAATAAGAGAACACTTGACTATTGCTTATTTCCAATTTAAGCCAGAACTTCCTGATATGTGCTTGAAAAACAAGCAAAAAGAAAAGGTTCACAATACTATGGATTAAATAACTGTCCCAGTAAACATTGTTCTAGCTTACTGTTATCATTTAGGGGGATGAAAAATGTATGTTGTCCGATTCTCAGACCTACCAAATATGCACACAAAATTTCATGAGAATTGGTCAAGCCTTTTCGAAGGAGTTTAACTTTAGCATTGCAGCTCGAGATTTTTACATATTTTATTAGATGAAAACCAAACCAGAACCTACAGACTATTCATCAACCTTTTTAGTCTCATGAAGTTCTTATTTTAATTTTTAATATTATAAAATATAAATCATTTGATCAATATCAATAGAAAAGCTTATTGTCATGAATCCTGTTAAGTAGGATTTTTTTTATAGGTTCTGAAAACTGAAATTTTTACTTGTACCTATGTGACTCACAGAATTAAAGATTAGTGTAGCTCTATTATTTGGAATTGTCCGTTTTTCATGGAATAAAAAAAGATTACTGTAAAAGGGCGTTTGTGATAGATTTTAAATATGGTTATTTATATAATAAAATGTAATATCAATGGCATACGGTTTGTGATGATCTGAAAAAAAAATTAAAAGTCCAGATCCAATTTATCGATTTTATAAATTATTAACGTAACATATTCCCTATATAATGAATCAAATGACATCAGAGGCCTTCTTAATACTTAAACAAATGTAAATTTTTAGCAGCCGCCGCAAATATAAATAAACCTCACCTTTACTTTGAGCGCGTAAACCGTGTGCTTTCCATATCTATTTTTAGCAGCATAGAACAACACACCGGCACCAACAACACAAGCACAGGTGGTCCACACATTTCTGTAATTATTTCTATTCACAAAACTAATATTACGTGCGGTTATTTGCGAAAAATTCGCGTTTTTTAATAATTTTTGCGAGGCGCGAGTCAACGTCGCCATGATGGTAGAACAGCTGATTTGACATTTGACATTGACATCCGCCTTTGAAGAACGCGCATGCGCGTTTTGTTGATAAATAAGATTCTCATTTTGACCTCTTTGTATGTTTTGTAGGGCATTTTGTTAAAGTAATAATTAATTATTCAGATTGACTCATTTTTAAAACAAATTAGGGTTATGAGGCTAAAATAATTCATGAAAACTACTAGAGAAAAAGTCAATCATTTGGTCCAAATGCAAGAAAAAAATTATAGTAGAATAATCATTCTTATTTTAAAATTAAGGCTCACAAAGAGACTGCTTGGCTAATATCTTCTTGCCATAAAGAAAGAAAGAAAGAAGAAACCCTGTTTATATCAAACTCTTTACCTTTATTTAAATATATACAACAAAAAAACTTAAATCACTATAATCACATTTCTTTGGTATGAAAAAATTACTGATCCAATATGGGATCTTGCACTTCACTGGTTTCGTTAATCTGATGTACAATAACTTGTTCCGTCTGTACATCCATATCTTGTACAGAGTGTAGAATCACCCTTTTAACGGTCTCCATACTATCATACACACCATACTCCGCTTGCCACAGTATAGTTGTAATTAATTGTTGAATATTGCTTCTAGTTTGATTATTTTTGAGTTTCCTCAATTTATTGCTCACATATTCACCAAACACGCTATATTCGTCTTTCCGATTGTCGATTAATATTTGTTTGGAAACTTTGGGGATCCGTTGGTAGTTAGTTGTGCGAGGGGGTGTTGTGACCTCGCGTTTGATGGTTCTATACTTCATTTTCTTTTTCGGTGGCTGATACGCTTCTACAGTTTCAAATACTTCATCGTTTAACCATTCTTCATCGGAACCTCGGTTTTCCATCTGTTTCACGAGGTTTATCGTTGCTTCAGTATCGTCATCATGCTGATCTGTGTCCGTTTCATTTTCTAGTACATCTACCTGAAATATAAGACAATTAAATTGTTTGTTAATATTTAGAAGTTCACGAGAATACAGCAAGTGTTTAAATGATAATAAAAAATAATAAATATCAAGAATATTGCATACCGAAAACAAAATAATATAAAATTTGATTATTGTTTAAAACCTCTGTTTTCACCGTGCAAAACAAAGTCATATTCTAGTTTAGCAACCTTGAAAATATCTTATTAAAATAAACTCACAGTGATTATATAATATATAAATCTCATGTCACAATGTTTGTCCTCAATGGACACCTAAACCACTTAATCGATTATAATAAAATTCGCACACCATGTGCAGTTCGATCCAACTTGAGAGATAGGATAGTTTAAACATGTAGGTACCACAGGCGAAGCCGGGGCGGACCGCTAGTAGTGATTATAAAGTTATAAATATGAATGCTATATAATATAATTATGAGAAATTAAAATAGGTATTAGAAATTTCTCATAGGTAGGTATATTTGAAATATTGAAAATTCACAACATACAGATAATTTAAAAAAAAACTGCTGTAGAAGTACCTATAAAGTAAGTTTACAAACTGTTTAATGATTCCTTGTTTTCTATATTAAGACTATTATCATCATTTAGGTAACTATCAATCCAAATTCATACAAAATTTTTTATTTAAGTTTAATGGTGATTGGATTCAATCCAATGGATTGTAATGTTGTAATTTGTAATGTTTATCAAATCATAACAAAACCATATCGATTTTATGCTATGACAGGACTGGATATCGATCTTATCGATTGGTCATCACTATCATTTATAATCGATACAACAGTTAAGATAAAAAAACATTAACGTACACCTACAGGCTAATTACATAAACACATTGCGTACTTTTATAACAGGTATGCCACCCTCCTCGCCCATGCTATCTGGGTTCTTATTAACTGATATGGAATAACGTACGTTATCATTCTTGTAGTTTTTTGTGTATCTCTTCCTACGTGGAGTAGATCTCGATGTATTTGTAGCTTCATCGTCAGCCACTCGATAGCTTTCTTCCAATGTTCCATTCTGTCCTAATTCCCATTGTATAGGATGTTTATTCACTAAATGCGTCCGCAAATTCGTTGTATTCCCAAAGTATTTGTATTGGCAATCACATAATTTACACACCACAGCTACACATCTTTTATTCTCTTCCAAGCGATCGAAAAATCGCCATACAAGGGACGATGTTTTCTTCATAATAAAATTATCGATTCCCGATTATCAATCAATTCGCCGTCGAATCTCTGATGTTAGGCCGAAACCGATTCTGTACGCGTATCGAATCGAGGAATTATTAAATTCACTTGAGACAAAATGGCGTCGATCGAATACAGCATCGAGTAAAGACGCAGATATTGTCATCGATAGCGGCTGTCAAAAAGTAGCGAGTGACACTGACAGAACTATCATTTTTGCAGTATACAGATTATATTGGAATTTCATGTGCTCAGATTGAATATGAAAATTGAGATTTATATGTGTATGTACATGTACTTAATAAAATTCTATTAAATGTCAGCAACGTAGTGAAGTTCAAAACCTTTGCTTATAGTTTATAAGTATGATATAGTAAGTTGAATATGATGAGTTCTTTCATTTTTAGTTTTCATTCTACAGGGTTACTGGTAATTAGACCGGATCCTTTTAAGAGGTGGTAGGGGAGGTTATTTGCAACAATTAGACTGTATATTGTTATATCCGAAAATGGCTCATTTTTGAGATATTATTTTTTTAATATTTTTT
>CAJQZN010027281.1:0-19170 GCA_907164685.1 Colias eurytheme
GTATTGTATACAAATTAGTTATTTGTACAATGTATCAATTTAGACATCGAATTTGCGCCAACGCGTACTCGTTCAACATTCCTTACAATCAGGGTTGCCTGGAAGAGATTGCTCTTGAGCAATAAGGCCGCCTTTTCGTGCATATGTGCCCGTGTGTTATTATTGTATAAAATTATAGTCTAAGTTTGTTTGCCCTGGTATGTATGTACAATAAAGCATAAATAAATAAATAAATAAATAAATGTACTATATAAAAACCTACTATAGGTAAAACTTATAAACAACCAAAAATGTCCACTCGTCACGTAGCGGTTACACTTGAAAACTCAAGTACATCGCATTATAAATTAATAGCAATCGAATGAAAAACCATTAAACTATTGCCGGTCAGTACGAAACTAATTATAATACGGCAATATTGCGCACTCAGCAGAATTTATCAGTGCGCGTAGTCCAAAATGCTTGTAATTAACAAAATAATATGAAGCACATTGGAATATGCAACATCACAGTAAAATATTGCTCATTGCAGCGGGTGATAGTTTTATTATGACAATTTATTACGGAGATTGTTAATACAAACATAATATCCGTGCTGTGAAATGGCTTCCGCTCGGCGTATGTGTCAATCAATATTAAGCACATTCAGGTGTGGCTTAAATTTTAAAACAAACAAGCGAATTAATCAAGCTGATATTTGAATGGAAAAAACGGTCTCTCTAGTGAATTTTTAATTGTCAAAATCCTGGAGTAGCTTTGAAGTTTTTGTTCGAGCTATAAGCACAACTTACACAATTCTACGTTGGACCTCGTTCTAGTTGAAAATTATTAAAACTGCATTTGAATTATTTTTTTGCCACATTCCTCAAAAATTTAGAAACTTTTTAAACATAATTATTCTATATTATTATCTAATGCAACCATTTAGAATACAATTATTCTCTTTTGGTATGTATTTCTTTGGAATAAAATATATGCTTATCTCTGACAAACTTTAGGTTGGAAATATTTCGTTATATTATCTTATATAGTAATCTCGTTCTTTACCACGACATTCCAAATCTATCTGACTAGAAATGTTTAATATTATTTTTGTTTACGTCGAAATCTCAGTCCATTAACTCATTATTGTTATATAAACAAATTGAAGTTAGTATTTTGCACTAACATTTATTAGTTACTAAAAAACCTCAAGTAAAAGCATTGGGATAGAGTAAACATGAAAATGAGACCTTATTTAAAATAAACATAAGGGCTTATAAGTTATTCATGAAAAGTGGATTAAATAGGAATTACGATGTGGCAAAGCTTAGAAGCTGGTTGGTTTATCTAGAATTCATTAAATATTAATTCTACAAACTTAATCCCTGGTTTAGAGGTTATAACTAAACTGAAATTAATCTGCTTATTAAAACAATGTCATTATTATATTAATAGATACAATTTCAAAACTATTTTCAATCATTTGACTGACCGGTTGGCTTGGTTGGTTCGATTCCCACCCGGGGCAAATATTTGTGTGATGAACATAGATGTTGGCTCTGTGTCTGGGTGTTAATTATCTATATAAGTATTTATTTAAAATTATATATATGTATGTTTATCAGCCATCTGGTTTCCATAGCACAAGCGAAAGCTTAATATGGGATCAGATCGTGCCGTGTGTGAAAATTGTCCTAAAATATTTAAATATAAAAAAAAAATTCTTTAAAGTCGTCTATTTACGACTCTCTGTTTCTTATGACGTCAACTACGCTTCATCCATTATTATACTTACTGAAACGCTACAATCAGTAAACTTGTAAAAATATAATATACATCAGCATCTCTTATTCTAAAAATAATCACCTCATGAATGATTTAATATGTTATTATCGAGAAACATAAAAAATATCAATAAATATCTGAGAATATTAAACAAAAAATATTATTGCAAAATATCATTTAACTTTTATATCCAGACACTTATGACTTCTAAATTTATAACAAGTATCTCTAGCGAGATTGAATTTGGGTCTATAAATATTTATTCCATAAAACATGGAACGAATGTACAAATTTTAACCGTAAATCCGAACGCACTGAAGCTGAAAGGACACACCGACGGTTATACAGTGTTTTATTGTATTAAGCCAATACATAAACCGACGTGACCATAGATAGTAACTTTCAATTCCAATTCCGACAAAGGCAAAAAAGGCCATATCTTCAGTAGGTCCAGGTGCAGTTTTCGAATGAAATGCGGGAACAGAATTGATTGTAGGGCCGTTTTCCATTTAGATATGGAAATTCAAAGCGTGTGTACGACACCGCAAGCTATGTATGGTAAAAAATATTCCACTAGCTATTTTCGTTCATGTATACCCGGCTTAGATTTGTCGCCTTTCACGACTTGTATTGTTTTACAGAAAAACATGAAATGAAAATGTGCGTACATGTCGTTGTGGCACTGCCTTTGTGAATATAAAGCAATATCCCATGGCAATACTCTTGCATAGTGGGATGAAAGGATTAGATTTGAACATTGAATGTTCGTGAATACATTGTTTGTTCGAAACAAAATCAAAGCCTTTTTGTTGTATGGAAGGGAAATCGTGCAGATGATTTTGCTTGAGTTAACTAACATCTGTAAGGGTCTGGTAGGCTCAAGGACATAATTGAGTATAACTTAGCGAATTATTATAAGCACATAATATAATAATATGTAAGACAATAAAGACAATATAGAAATAAAAGACTGTGTTATTTGTATTTCTGAAAGCTTTTAAAACTATTAAATAATTAATATTTAAAAATAATTTATAAATATAAAGTACTAGAGGTCCGCCCCGGCTTCGCCCGTGGTACATATTTCGCAATAAAAGGTAGCCTATGTCCTTTCTCGGGTATCAAAATATCTCCATACCAAATTTCATGCAAATTGGTTCAGTAGTTTAGGCGTGATTGAGTAACAGACAGACATTTTCGCATTTATAATATTAGTATGGATTCAGTCCACTGCAGCAGGGCTATTGCGTATCTCATTTGACATTTCATAGTGATGATAACTTTGCACGGTGCTCAACGATTTCTTGTCAAACCATGTTTTTCGTATTGGCTATTTTAGTTATCAACTGAAATGACGTCATGAGCACCAAATCAACTTGAAAGCCACCGTAACACATTTGACAGGTGTTTTTGTATCGATAGTTTATAAAGTGGTATTCCGTAAGCCAAGTGACCATCAAAAGGTTGATCACTATATTACTGTGAAAGGAACTAGTATTGAGCAGTGTTTTGTAAATTCTCAGTGATCGACACTATAATCCGGATAAGTTAAATATTAAAAATATATGAACAAAATATAGGAAGAATAGCACGTATATGATTTAACGTCTTATTTCAAGTGTTTCTATACTATAATCAACAAAAAATATAAAGATAACATTGAGTTAATATGTACTATCAACTATGATAGATAATAATTTTTTAAGTATAAATATATAGCCATTTTCTTTTTTCCAAAAGGTTTTTACTGAGCAATAGAAGCGTAGGTATCCATATATTTTATAAAGTATGGCCCGTGCTTTTTTACTTGGATTTGCGGAAGAAGAAAGAAAGAGGAAAGCATTAAGAATTGAAAGGCGACGCACGTGATGCTAGTGATCCTGTGATGATACTTTATAGCTGCCTGAAAGAGAATTTATAGCGAATTTATAGCCAATTTTCGTTTGACAAAGGCTGGTTTTCAACTGGTGGTGGAGATGTTGAAATAGGAAACATTTTCCTTCATTGAATGTATTAATAGTAAGTCTAAAAATATCCATATCTTTTGTTTTTCCTTTTTTATGTGTAATTTATTACTGATGACTTACAAATCAATAAAATTACTATTCAACATTAATAATTATCTGTATTAGGTTTAAAAGACATTAATAACTCATTTATAAATACTTAGATATACCTACATAGAAAATAATACAATAATTAATGTATATCTTTTCAGTTATGTGATTCCAAATTAAACATAATGTATGTGGAACAATTATCATTAAATACTAAATCTTCATTTAATTTCTGTGAGCATCATATGAAGTATGCATAGAGTATAAAATATTATACCTGTTTTTAGGTGACTCAGGATATGCGCAATGGCCCTGGATGATGACAACAATATTAGGAGCAGGACCTGGGGACACCTGAAGAATACTATACCAACCTTCATTGCCTTGTCAGGAATACTGTTGAACGGTGTTTAGTGTTATTCAAAGCACGTTGGAGTTGTTTGTTGGCCCATAGAATACTTCATTATGATCCAGTTACTGCTGGTAAAATAGTGAATGCATGTGTTGTCCTGCACAACATTGCAAATATGCAGAATGCCAAAATACCCGAAATACAGGCATGTCTCAGGATTTAGAGGAGAGGATGCTATAGTTGAGGTTATACAAGATCTTACCAGAGAACAATATTAGTACAGAGACTATGTAATTCAAGAAGATGTTATGTTAAATAAATATTTATTGTGCTTAAAAATGTATTAGTTTTAACTGAAAATTATTTATACTTGTATTTGTGATTAAACATATTTTCTTACTTAGATAATATTATAGCTTCTAATCGAATATGACAATATTTCTTGTATAATTTATAAATTATAATACACTGTTAATGCTCTGATATAAATGTGATGTAGTTGTCAATTAGGTAATAGTTAAGACAAGGTATTTAAGTAATTAAACTTTTGATATCTAAAAAAATATTTTTTATTTATTTTTAAAGAAATTTACACCATAAGGATTGTGTTAACTCAATAATTGTTATTTTTAGTTAAATCTAGACAGTTATTTATAAAAAACTCAGAATAGAGTTATAAATAATTAATAATAATAAATTACACTATTTAAAATCATTTTAATTTACTAATATATATATATGTATATATCTTCCTGGTAGGTAAGTGATGCAGCTAATTTTTCTATAGCAGCTGTATGCCTTTCCTCAACAGCCAATCGCTTGCTTTCCAACTCATAGGCCCAACGAGGCATTCTCTCATCTTGGCTTACTGAAATTACAATATAGCATAATAATTCACTTACATTTTCAAAATTAAATGTACTCAGTAGTTTCTTTGAGCAACTAGAGCAACTATTTTCGATTTCAATACATTAAAAAAAAATGTCACAATTAATTATATAAACTTGTTACTCAACTTACTATCTATAGTTTATAGAAAGGTAAAACACATTATTACAATAACAAGTATATTTAAAAATAATGGATAATTTAATGGGAATTAAATAATATTTACCTAATTCTCCTCAAGTACTGTTTTCCGACAAATCTATCTAATTTAGAAGCTCTCATGAATAGTCATTTTCAAAAAGAGATTAGTTAAAGATATAAAGACAATACATATAATTGTGCTTGAAATAAATAACTTACATTTTATTAGATGTAAGTACTATAAAATAGATTTTTGTTAAACATTTCATAAATCATACAAAGCAATATAAAGGATACAAATATTAAAAATTTTCAAATTTATATTTAAATTAATGTTAATATTGCTCTCAAAACAAGGGTTATAAGACTTACCTCAGTTTTATTCATTTGTTACTGTTTCTAACTTTCAAATACACTTGTGTACACAAGACGATGACCAAAATTGTAATTGTAGACAGACCAAAATTCAAAAGTGATGAATTTAGCGCCATATAAGAGTAAACATTTCAAATCCCAAGTGTTCCGGTTAATATAACACGTAAGATTTAAATATGCTCACGTATTTATGGAATATACGACCAAATGTATATATTTTTAATTTTGCTGCATAATGTCGATAAAAAATAGTGACGTTCGGTGTCATCGTTGATAAGCACCGTAATACACCGTGACATGATGTCCACTTATTAAGATACGCAATACCAAATCTTTAAATTTTTAGTGGACATCAAAGTTCAGTGATCATCAAAACTATGTTGATCACTTAATGTGTCAAAATTAGACAATAGCCCTGCTGGTCATAAAACTCACAGATTGGCAAATAACAAATTACAATTAGTAATGAGTAAACTTACTTTAACCATGCTTTAACCTTAATCTATTTTCCAGTCTATGAATGTAATAAAGTATTATATTCATAGACTGACATATTTATTTCGTATAACGCCTATACGCACGACATTTCAATCACACACGACAATTCCCAAAATCCATGCAAACACCGTACCTTTCCTCATATTTGACAGCAGTATTTAACAAGGCATTTATTACAGAGAACGAATTACCTCATCCTGCGCCAAAGGTCCCATAAAAGTAAGAAGCGGAGCTGTAAGATAATTTAGTTTGCCAAGCGCTCGTTATGTCAACGAAGTGGACAGGCTAATGCAGCCTGAGCCTATAATTTAATTATCCGCTGAGACAAATACAAATTAATGACGTACCTACCTGCTTGATGAGCTTAAATGTTGATGAATTTTTGTCGTAAAGCGTCGCTCAACGGAGACGCCAATTTAATTAATATTGATTACGGAGCTGGGAAAGTTGTTGTTTTTTCGTTGGACTTAGTTATTTTTAAGCTGTCGATGTGTGCGTAAGTCTTTCGTGAAGTGTTTATTCGAAAGGTAAAGAGGATGTTTGTAAGGAAAATTACAGATAAATAATTCTTAAACGTAGTATCACTCGTATACACATTCACAAATAAAATTTTGATTTATTAAGTACGTTATTAAAATGAAATAGTTTTTTTTGTGATAGGATAATTATACTTTCTTTTAATTTATTATTTTATACTGGCTCTGATATTTAGTTAAAGTCAATAAGATACCTTAATCCAATCTACATCAAAATTGTTTAATAATTTCAGAGTTATGAATAAATAATGATCCTCATAAATTCAAATTCAACCAGATTTAATTATTAAAGTTCTCCATTAAATATTGGCTTCTAATAACTGATATTCTGTAGTTTATTGATAAAACGCGTCTATTAATAGATTGCTACACGTTCATTACTTAGAGATACCTCGTGTATTTTTTCCTGAATAAGTCAGTTATTGCTTTTTCTTTATTACTAACGAACCTTTCATGGTTAATCGGGTAGTATCTACTGATAACACGGTACTATATAAGTTCTAATTAAATACTGGATTATTGTAGATTTGCTCAAATACCCAGTATATACCTATGCCTTTTAGTATAGCTACTAGAAAAATAGTATTAGTTTAATTTGTATACGTAGTATATTATTATTAGTCTGTGGTTTAAAGGTATATTAGTGCCAAATTCTATCAGATCTGTTCGAAAATGTTTAGATATTTTTGATTTTGTTACTGAAAAGTGTGTTAGTTTCAATATAGTTTTAAATTTTATAATTTGTTTCAGGTTGCGGCTGCACTCGAGTGACGTGAACAAGAACCATATGTGCTATAATACAGAAAATATTATGAACTACGTTCAAATGTTCATCAGATTTGCTATCTTTGTGTGAATGAGTGTCATAAGCTTTAGATAAAGTAGAATATTATAATGAACAAATATCCCAATTATAGATAGATGAATAAATCGTTTAAAACTAAAAATATTATTTTCTGTTTTCTGTCGATTTATATAACCTTTGTTAAGACTTACCCTCATTAAATCACTAGATTCCAAAGTGTATATTTATTTCCATATACCGGGATAAAATAGAAACTTTTTAAATAGCGCTAATGATGGATGAATACAGTTAAAAAAGTAGGACACTCACGAAGCCTACATTCAGCCAACTCAATTAAAACACTTAAATTGTAATTAGTGAGTTATTATTGTCGAGGCCTTAATTCCACAGTAATTAAAGCCATAATAACTATATTTATGGTTAATATTTTACGGTTTTATTGTAGTTTATGAGTGATATAAATTTTATATGATACGGAAGATTTAAGTTATGAATGATACTGATTGCAGTACAAATATCATTACGATTCTTTGAATTGTTTATAATATGAGTGACTATTCATTTTATTAAAAACTAAAGGTCCGCCCCGGCTTCGCCCGTGGTATATATTTACGTTTTCTCTACATAAAAACCATCCTCGTACTTCAAGGAATATAGTAAAAAAAGAATTATCGAAATCGGTTCAGCCGTTCTCGAGTTATGCGCTTACCAACACATTTTGCGATTCATTTTTATATATAAGAAGATAAGTGTCTCTAAAGAGTTCATGTTTGTTAAACTTCGGTGAAAAGAACGGATATTTCTTGGGAATTATGAAATAAAATTCAATACGTATTTTATATATGACTTTAATTTTCCTGTTACCTGGAAATCACTTACAGATATTAAAAATCTTATTCTATAATTTATTTACATTTTTGATTATTGATACTATTAAATTACAATACATACATTTTAGTTACTAGTTTTTATACAGGTGGTTTAAAAACACAACCTTATTTATAATAACTTATTAAATAATTATCTGAGACAACTAAAGTCCCGATCTTATCTTAGTTTCTTTATGTATGGTTTAATTTTTAAATAATTTTTGTTAGTCACAGGTAAAATCCGTATGCAAAATGAATTTCAGTATCGAAAAAAGAATACATAACTCTATTAATAATTAGAATATGCCGAAACAGAATATGCAGTTTTGGTTTATTGATGGCCATAGATTTTGTACAAAATATGCATATTCATCTTTAGGTGTCTTTTAACCATCTGTATATATAGAAATTATTCGATCAATTACACAGTTCTTCACACTTATGTAGTATTTTTACAACCTATATCACATTTCATTTTATATCTATAATATTATGGTTTACTTTAAACAACACATTCATCGTGTCTTAGATACTAAATTACACTGTGTACAAAATTATTATATTGCATTTGAAAACAATAAGGGCATTTAGACACGAGGCTCATGAAATTTTATTATTGAAAAAAAGTATTTCAAACTGCTTCAATTTAGTATTATTTGTTTCGGTGGTTTATTTACATTTATTCAAAGTGATTTCCAGTAAATTTAGCTTAAACGAAAATAATAAACAGTCTTTATAAACCATGTTCACTTTATTCAGAATATTATATTACCATGTATGAACCGCGACGTTTTATACGCTCGTGTATATAGCCCCAAAGTGAAATCAATATAAATCCTGTAATAATATTCTATAAGTGTTTTATTTATATCTTAATATCGTATTGTCAAGCATTTTCTGTACAATTAGATATGTTATTTGATTAGAAGTGTCTTATTACAAATACGTAAACAAAAATAAAGCCCTAATAGGGAATAAAATATTACAAGTGAACCATATTATTGAGGTTATCAATAAAATTGATCCTACAAATTACAATAGCTTTCACAAAACTGTACATTCACATTGTATAAAAATTAATAAAATACAATTTGTTCAACAAAAATTTCCTACAATGAAGCTTGATTACACATGATGAATTATCTATTTATATTAAACTTTTCAACAACACACAGAGTCCACGAATCTAATAAGGAATCGATTAAATTGTTATGGAGGCACTTTCGCCATTTCAGTCTTTTCTTGAAACACAAATTTATTAATGTTCACACGGTTGTCTCTAAAAGGTCCGGAGATTGTCAACAAAAGCCGTCTTTTAAGTCAGGATAACCTAAATCGGGCAAAGCTTTCCTAGAACCCCTATTATCCATACGACTACTCCTGCCTCGACCTAAGCTAGCGTACCTTGTGTCAGCCAATTTATCCCTTTGAGCCACTTCATCATAATACCTCGCGTCGTTGAGCCCTGCGCTATATTTTTGACTAAGGCTGTATTTGTCTATTGTTGCGTATTTTTGAACAGTAGCGTACTGCCTTGTAGATTCTGGAACGCCATTCACTTTCGCTCGATCGTATGGCCTTTCTTCTACTTGTAAGGCACCGTCCAATCTCGCTTTGAATTCTTTATCTTTTTTTCTGCGTCGTCTACATGCGCATAGAGCGATTGCTACAGCGCATATTAATAAGCCAACGCCAGCCGCTGCTGCGACATACGGCGGTGGCAGTGATATACGAAATGAGCAATTAGAGTCATCTTCATCAAAGCCTGATGGACAGTGAGCGCTGCCATCACACCAAAGTGTCAAAGGAATGCACGCATTTAGCTCTGGGCAGCTGTAATTAAAATTTACATTTAGTATCTATTACTATTTTCAACAATATTAAAAAATAAGGTTAAAAATACTTACTGAAATCGGCAGTCAAGGAGAACCGAAGATGGTAAGACGTTAGTTTCAGAATCATGTTCTATAGATGGCTTTTTCATGATTTCAATCCACTTTATTATATAATCTGCTTGTTCATGTTGCAAAAAATCTATGACATAACTTTTTGCATGTGGTTTGAGAGAAGATTCTAAAGATGTACTAGCCGAGTCCCAACCAGGAGAATACAATTCAAGATTATTAGACGTATCAGGACAAATTTCTCTAGATTTTGTTGTATCGTAAGCTTCATATATGAATAAGCGATTCGGTGTTGTACAGAACGGAGATGATGTGGTAATTTCGTACCCGGGAATTTTTACGTACAAATATCTTCCCTGGACAGGTGTGACGTCATCTCCTCCAGGTTCAATAAGCCACGGTCTATGCACACATGCTACTTCAGCTCTAACACTTTCTGATATAACATGTCTATCGCCAACTATTTCTGGTGTAATAGCAGTTTCTCTTTTATCGTATAACCTTATTTCCCCACTATTTCCCCTAAGGCGTCTATCTCCCCAACCCGTGGAGCAAATCGTTTCGTCTCCAGGTCCAGTTGGTATGAATTTGTATTCACCTTCAAAACTAAAATCATCGTAATCTTCAGTAATATTCATCATAGTAACCGTGAAATTAATCTCCACCACGGGGGCCGTTAGCGTGTGAATGTGCAAAGGCTCAGAACGGTTAGTACAAAGGCAATCCCTTTTTATGGGAACTCCCTCCCACGGGTATTCAGTAATAATTATCTGAGCGAGACCTTCGCCTCCTACAGTCCTCTTTGGAGGTCTATTACATATCCAACGACTAGTTCTGGAATCTTTGTGTGTGCTGCAATGTTTGTTTCCAAAATTAGTGTTTGTAAATGTTAATTGGACTCGCTCTCCTTGTTTGGCTTCGAACCTAGAAATAAATAAAACATTCAGATACGTTTTACTGGTTTGTAGTTATTATACAGATTGGGGCGATATTGTCATTGAGTTAAATAAGATTTTGAAATGCACCATAAACTTACCTCAGTATGCAAGTAAGATTTTGCGCTCCACCCCGTCCATAGTAAAATATCGCTCTCGGAGCTTGGAATCTTCCAGAATAGGTTTGTGCAGATTTAAAAACTCTATCGCATGCGGATTTAGAGTCGAGTAATGGTTGTCCCTGCTCGCTGACATCCACGAACTCATAGCGAAGGACGAATGAAACGGGATATAGTGCTGATCCTTGACGTAGCTCCTAGGAAATGGAAAAAATATTTAGTACACATTTTCTTTTTACTTTAGACAGACTCATGGACAAGATTATTTTTAAAACTTATGAATTAAAGTGTTTATTTTAATATAATTAATATTCTGGAGAACTTTTATTTACTTCCGATCTGGATCAATAAAAAATATATTTTTTATGAATTACGATTAGATACATATTATAATATAAAACTTTGCTTTCACAATGTAAAATATGTTATGCATCCTAGCATTTGCTTTTTTTGTATCTTATAAGCAAAATTTCTCAACAGAATAATCACACAAGTTTCCCCCTTAAACTTTTTACAAAAGACATAAAACCCAAGCACTAAAGTATTTAAAATTCGCCGCCAAACGATTTACATTCAAGGTTAGCAACACCGAGTAACATTGTGTGCTGGAGCAAAACTTCAAATATTTAGTTAGGAAACTTGCTAAGGTCCTCTTCTGTGTTTAATATTGAATAATAAAGCAGTTGCCGAGTTGTGACTTTAACAACTTGTTTAAAACCGGTTTTCCTATATTAATACAAACTGCTAAATTAAAACTATTAGTATGTTTTCATAAAACAGGAGCTTTTTGTGCCTTCTTTCAATTGATTAACTGAAATGTTAGGGTATGAAATATGAATTAAGTCCCGTATCCCGCCGTGGAATATGGAGCAATGAAATTTTATACCTATGTGTTTCTTTGAACAAATGATTTTAACTAAACTCATATGTAAGTAACAACCACAGTCTGTGACCTGAATAGCACGAATGGCATTTATCTCTATCGTACATCAATACAACAATGACAAAACAATACAATTAATTACTTCCTACATATTTAACCAAATAATTTCATTACAAATAATTCACGATACAAAAGTTAACACAGCAACCACAATTTAAGGCTCGCAACTATTTGTTTAGTTCCGTAGCATTCGCTATGTGGCAATAATTTGCACGTTAAATTATTAAATTGTATGTACCATAATTAGTTGGGCCGCAATCATTCGGTTTCTGACCAACCTTTGTTAACGTTTGATCAAATTTTAATATGCCATTATTCTCTATTAGATAATTATTAATATATTTATCTTATTAAATAACAAATAGTTAATGTTTTAACCAAAACTGCTCGTTTTATTTAGCTTTCTAAATTCGATATGAATAATTAAACACAGAATAACTACCACGTTAAATTGTTATTATAATAGACAACAAGAATCTCTACCACATAATGTTGTTGTAATACGTACAGATGCGATAAAGTAATTTTGTTTGTGTTAATAAAATTTTCGTTTTGACACTTTAAATTTTATAACAATACTGATATCGCACGATACATTTCTACAAACAAAAAGGAGTCTAGGCCTAAAACAGCGTCAAACAGACTTGTAACCAAGCTACTTATTGAAAATGTTAGCAGTACTTGTCACAATCCTTTGAAACCTCGTTCTCAAACACTTGGCTCGGGTGCAAGCTTTACAAGGAGCGAGGTCTTAAGAAACGCGGTCGCGATCATGAGATTTACTGCATTTAATTGTTACGGTTTTGAAGTTTTGTCGCTAAGGTCTTGGCTCCGAATGTGCAAGGGTATGAGGTAATAGAAAACTTAGTATAAGACTAAAAATTTGATCTAAGGCTTCCACGAAATGGTGAAATGAAGTGCTACAGATATCCGTAGATATGGCGTAGCAGTATCTACAGAAGTACTACGCAGGATCTACGAGACATAATACTGGCATAATTTAGTTTTGATTTAAACATATCCTGTTCTAATTCACAATACATTTCTGAGTTTTATTTAATTGATCTCAAATTAAATTAACATTGTCATATAAGGTCAGGTATTCGCTATTCATAATAACAAAAAAGTTAAACTCAAACATTTATTTATTTAATTAGACGTTATTTGACCACCTCATCTACAACGACCTATTCAACACCAAAACACATTGCCAATGTTCAAAACACATTCTCTCTTAGCTTCCATCTATGAAGCAACTAACTTCCATTCTAGTTCATTCGCTTCTGAGTGTCGACGCAATCAGTCTTCGTGGCCATTGCTTTAGTCTCAGAAACAAGTGAATGTTGGCATGAAGAGCCAACGTGCTCCTTGCATTATTCACTATGGAGCAACGTGACTTATCTGAGCCTGACTGAATGTACAAATGCTAAGGTCTTAAGGGGATAAAAACTGCGTAAGTTTTCAGTTTAGAACTTTGGTGTGCAATGGAATAGTGAGGTAATGTTTGATTTTGAGGTATATTGTTATTGAGATTTGTCTAGTGCATTCATTGAATTGATGATTCGAAAGCTTTCTTACGAACTTTGATATCATGAGAGATTTTTTTACTAATTTAAGTTTTCTTGATATTTCAGTAGATCAGAGATATTTAAAATTTGCTTATGTTTAATCAAATACAAGGTAAGTTCTAAGTAATAAATAAAAAGTATTACACGACCATTTTAAATTATTATATTGAAACTTTTAATTTGTAACATTCAGTAAAGGAAATACACTGGCCATCAAAAAAATCGACCCACCTACACTATGTTTGCTATTTATCGATTATTTCACAAATAAGTCGTCTTATATTGTTGTATTTTGTTGTAAGGGTCTGATAACATGCTAATCATTATGTTTGTCGTAAATTTTACTGCACTTAATGATTCTTAACAAATTTTTATACAGAAATACTGTACAGTGTTGATTTGACGGTTTACGGCGGGACAAATTATGCCCGTGTTCCCAGTTCAAAAATGACTTTTTTCGGGATCTCTTATTCATAACGTTAAGTTTAATAATTGATGCTGTAGTTTTGATAAATTTTGTCTCAAAATAATGGATACTACTGTAGCTGAGGGGGCCCAAACTGTGGCTCTACTAAAACAGGGGTTATGTCAACTTGCTGTGGCTAAAAACTAAAATCTGAGCTGTTTTGCAGTTCGATGAGTTTACCAAAGGTTTCTAGAGACTGGGCAGTATCGATGAAAATATTGATCTGCAAGAAATAGGGCGGCACCTCAAAGGGACGACCCCTAGATAATGAAATCAACTCTACAAAATCGACATCTGTCTTGTGTAGATCTCTAGTGACGCCTGCGTGAAGATAAGGAGGTGGGTATAAATGACAGATCTGTTAGAAGAAGACTTAAGGAGTAGAACCTAAGACCACACAAGCCAGAAACATGGCCACAATCAGCCACAGCTCATCGACAAACCAGACTTCAATTGACTCGAAATCACGTAAACTGGACTATAGGCCAATGGGAGTCAGTACTTTTGAGTGACAAGATGCAAATGACTTTATATGGTGCTGATAGACGTCTTTATGTCATGCGATGACCAGATGAACGATTTGTTCAGTGCTAGGTAGGAGAAACGGTCGATTATGATGGAGGCTCTGTAAAGTTCTAGAGTGGCATTTCTTTGACAAGACGCACGGAGCTTGACGATACAAAGATGCTCATTAAATGCTGTTCAATACATTACCGAGGTTTTGGACTATCATATGGTGTAATATGCCGGCTGTATCTGCAAAAACTTTGAGTCTATGCATGATAATGCTCGGAAACACGAAGAGCGAATCGTGATCCAGTATTTAGAAGAGGTCCGCATTAGAGTTACACTCTGGTTAGCAAAAAGTCTCGATTTGAAACCTACAGAGCACATGTGGGACAATTAAAAAATAAAGCTTAGAGCTCGTAATTCAGCCCTTACAACAATAGGAGACCTGAAAACCGCCATGAGGGAAGAATGATAACGAATTCCTAAGGAGACCATCAAAATCTTGATTATTTCTTTAAAATGGTGAACGCAGGCTATCATTCCAGAAAGAAGAGAAAGTACTGAGTATAAATTCGAAGGAAACGTGATCATAAGTTTCATGATTACAAAATAAACTGCATTTGAAATTAAATAAAGAAAAAGCTGAAAATTGAGGATTTTGAACTTTATTCGAAATTGACATTTTCTTTATTATGTTAATGATTTTATGTGTTTATATTCGTGTAAATATGCATGTTTAATTAATCGGTTCAGTTTCCAAACATTTTTTTTCTTTAGTTTGTGAGAAAACCGCAATTTTCCGTAAAAATGCAGGTGGGTCGATTTTTTTGATGACCAGTGTACTTTTAAACAAACTACAAATATGTTTCGAAGTGTTAAGAATAACTCGACAATTTATCCTTTGTCTTACAAAAGATTCACGAGTGAACGTGTGTGTCAAGGCATTCAGCACGAATCTAATACTTATACAAATTCTCTAAAATATTAAAAACCCGAAGGAATTTTATCTTTTAGGCATATTGCTATAGTTTTAGAGGAACCGAATATTTGATACCTATTTGTAATATGCGATAGTTTACGGTATTATGCAGTATTTAAAATATGTATTAAAACATTAACAGAAATGCGAAGCTAGGGACCTCATTTTTTTAAAACCTATTAACCATTACAGTCAGTTTATATCTATCTATTTTATACGTTTTAATAGTTGAAAAATTTTAACTGGGAAGACAAAACTTTTGTAAGTCGGGTTCTAATTCGTATGTTCACAATTTAATAACGAAACAGCACTTTTTACAATCCAACAGTGTACCATATACTAAAATACACAAACGCTCCTCTATTCACCAATGTATGCATCTAAACAGATGGCGGTAACTAATGATTCCACGTCGCGATGGTGCGTCATATTTTTCAGCAAAATTGCGAGTTTCATACAACCAAGCCATGCATACTTGAGCGGACAGAAATGGAGGTACAATGTTGACTGCAATATGTAATGAATGAAGCGCAACAAAAGGTTCCTTCAGACCTTTATAAGATTCGTGTCGCAGCTGCACTTTCGTGATATTGAAAATTTAAAATGTACCGCTCGATCCGAGGACCTTTTTTTGATAAAGTTTATTAATATTGCTGGAAACTTTGTCCTTTGAATATAATAAATAGTCTTTTTATTTTAAAATAGACTTTTTGATATTTTATATTTATATTTTTATATTATCTTATGATCATAAAATATAATCAAGTTTTAAGCAGTTAAAGTCCAAGTACAGTCAAGTTTTATGGTAAGTAAAAACAAATATAATATATTAAAAATTATAATTTTTGTACAGTCATCACTAATATGTTGTAATGTATTTTTTTTGTGCATTCTTATGCTTATCAAGTGACGAGTGGTTGCTATAAACGATAATGACCAATAAAGAGATAACAAATTTTAATCAAAATAATAATGTTGCTATCAACATTATTTGGAGCACCCTTACAATAACATATTTTGTTGCTCATTAAAACTATCATTGCGTTAATTATGTATTATTATTATTATTATTCTAAATTATACAGTAGAAAATTAACCTTATCAGTACAGGATAAGCTCTTAATTACATTGAATGCAAATTTATGCATTTTCTCGTCTTTGTTGGAAGCACGCTCTCATGTGAGTTTCGAGATAGTATAATTACATCATCACATTATGTAAGATGTATCTACCGTTATTATTGGCTATATTATGCAATACATAATATTGTTTTACTTAAGGAACCAGACTGATAAAATATTTTCTTCTAAAATAAGACTATTTTAGAAGAAAATATTTTATCAGTCTGGCCCCCGAAAAAAAAAGCTTTTCAATGAACACATCCCGTGTTCTTTTGTACAATATATATTTTTAAGCTTATTTCTTTAATTAATTGGGAGTTAATTATAACACTGCCGTAAATAATACATCCATTCCCAATTCTTACCTATTCATATACAGCCAATGTTAAATGGCCAATTTAATTATAAATGTACAGTTCCTAATTCGGTAAAGCAATTTTATTTTTGAGGGTGACAATTATGACTATTCTTAAATACCAGAACAAAATAATAAATTCAATTGTTTTTGAAGTGAAATTTCTTTAGCCGCGTTTAGAGTAAAATTTCAAGGTCGCGTCACGGCAATACCGTCACTTCATGGAGTAAGGCGACGATTTTGGTATCTTTAAATCTTGCCAAAGAAGTTTCACTTCTGACACATGTGCTCGGCATACACGCTCATTTTTTCTTTAATTTGTGCGAGTTCTGTAAGTCCTTTCAAACGTAACACACTATACCCCTAATAAGTGTCACTCTGTATCTCAAATTCCCACCAACAAAGCCTCAAAACTTTAAATTAATTATAGATAGTAAACCAAATCATTAATCACACATCCTCCCGAATTAATTAAATTGAAGTTGGCATATGTTTCGTAACATTAATTGTAGCACAGAGTCGGTTGACGCGGCATGATTGATTCAGCCGACTTCGCCGCAAATGCATCTTGCATGTTTGGATCTAACACGGTAGTGCAGTTCTGTTCAAGCAATCTGGCACAAATTTCAACTAATAGGACTGAATCTGATGATTGTGTCAGTGTTTGGTTTGATCTTAACCTATAATACGTAAATGAAAGCGGAGATAGATCGAGACACCACTGTAAATCAGAAAAGCTGAACCGTTTTTTTTTAAACTACTTTTACATTTTTTTACGCATCAAAGTCATAACCGAAAAAGGTAAATTAATATCTATATTGAAATTTGTTATTCACAAATCTAAATTTAGAATTTAACGTTCTGCGTGAAATAAAATTCTCCGAAAGCGTAGGCGATCTATATAAAAGCATCATATTAATTTTCATTGTTCACATAACAATAAATTTAATGAAATATAGTCAGTAGATATTTAGAATTCAAACAAATATTGATAAATTTAAATATAAAAGTCTAAAAAGAACAAAAATAAACATTCTCCACTTAAACATACGCAATTCATTTTGAGATAAAACTAAACAAACACATATTAAAAACAAATTTAAATTAATAACTACCTGCAAAATAGTTAAAGCTGGTCCAGTCGTAATGTAGCTTTCGGAAGGAGCGCACGGCCGCGTCGCTCTCGTGGCGTTTGATAAGAGAGCGTGGTCGCAAAGACGAGGCGATTCTTCGCGACAGAACGAACCCAAAAGCGATTTCTTGTCTGTCATCTCCAACTTAAACAAAACACATACATAAATAAATATAGTAAAAAGGGCTTTAATAAGATGAACACATAAAATTATGGTATTGTCACCTATCGTTGATAAGACAAGTTTAGTGTACAAAGTTTGTATTAAATCTGTCCGTTTAAAGTAATCAAAAGTTGAGACTAAAGGAGTCGGTTACATACAAACATAATGCGTGAATCAAGCGTTATTAGGGTCATTGATTGATATCCAGGCCAAAATATTAGTACAACATACTTGTCTTATTCCATGAACTTTTTTAACCCTCGTTTCATTTCAGTACAATCAAACAAACTTAACATACAAATATCGACTACGAAATGCCGTAGTATCTTTCGAACAAATACATTAGGTATAATTAAAGCAGCTGTCTCCACAAAAGTGATGGTTATATTGGAATACCTGTGTTATTACGGACGATTAAACTAAATTAGAGTTATAAACTATTGATTTTGGTAGTTACGTGTGTACAGTAAAAATAAACTTGATATTACAGTATCTATAAAGTAACTATAGCTATGTTATGTGAACCTCAGGCAACAGAGACGATATTAACAGTAAATAAGAAAAAAAATTTGGATAATCCAAAAGTGCACGCCTCATAATTTTTTTTTAATAATTATTTATTAATTATTATTTTTGTTTTTTTAATAACAATTAAACCACATCGAATCAGACCCTGAAAAATGAAAG
>CAJQZN010027282.1:0-14208 GCA_907164685.1 Colias eurytheme
TTTCCGAAAGAAAGGAAAGTCTGGCCGTCGTGGGCTCTTATATTATATGCATGTACCTACATTTATATATATTTTTTATAGCCATTACATTACACCACAGATTACTAAATACTTACTGAGGACGTTGTAAGTATTTAGTAATCTGATACCCAAAATCTAAGTAGTAATCCTTAGATCTTTGGGTATCATGTCGACAAACATATTATATCTATTATTTTATAACAACTAAAAGGTTCATTTAATACCAATCATCGGCCGCTTCCTTTTCTTGCAGTTCGTTGAATACATACAAGCAACCAATAATCAGCCTATGCCACAATAATCAATAAACATAAAAATGCGGTGTTTCATCGACAAAAGAATACAATCATACAGTCATTTGTATCAACAATGGCGGTTTACGTAATAACATTTCATTATGCCCATATACGGTACGAAAGTTCATCGTAATGATAGCTTAAACAAAGTAGCTTTATCGTGTATTTCACTTTCACATTACCATATCATACGTAATCAATCTCACAGTGCCGACAATTAAAATTTACACATCATAATGGTTATAAAAGCTTATTTAGCGAAATTCCCCTCGGACATGGTGTGAAATTAATGAAACGGGTGCGGTTATGTAGTAATATTAAAATAACGATATAAACGCTTGTTGCGAATAACGCATGCATAATGATAGATAATAATATTTATATTAACGCGTTTCACGTTTGAGTTTTATGCACGAGGATAATATTATTATATTATATTATATCTGATATAATGTGTTCTATTGAAAATATAAATGCTGAAATTTATAGTCATGTTATGTTTTGAGTATGATCTCTGAATTTGCATTAAATAAGTCAATCACAAATCATAAGCTTTCACCAATTTTTAATTCATAAAATCTTTAAATATAATATTGTGGTTATCGTAATGAAAAGTACCGAGAAGTCAAACATGTTATTTATAAAATTAAATCAGCCATAATGGGTACATTAGTATGCAAATGTATTTATTCCATGAATCGATATATGTATTATTTTTAACGTTATTGTAGGACAGGTTTTTGATATAAGAATACAATAGGGGACGTACGTTTTCATTCCAGCATTTTTTAAATTTTAAAAGAAACCGTACGTGCAGGCCATAAGTTTGAGATTTAAAAACCCTGGGAATATAACAAAGGGACTAGAGAGTGGTTTTCCGATATCATAAGCCATGTTATAGTTTGAATCTTCAGGAAAATTACCATTTATAACAGTTTCATTCTTTTTCTATCTATTCAATATAGGCGGTTATTATTTTCGGTTCTAATTTAATAAAAAGTTTTTGGAGCACAATGAGTAAGAATCTTCAAAATTTCGATTAAAATTATATTATATCCTGAGAAGGTAATAGACAATTTTACGCATAGATAAATACAGACTCGTCAACAGAACTAATTAAAATATTTTGGTGGACCAACCTACTTTTAATTCCATCTTTATTTTTTCTATATTTTCTTCAATAAACAGCTGGCAGTTAGAAACAATAGCATAACTAGCTGTTATAAAAATTGATAAGAACAGAAAAAAATAACGAACGGAACTGTAATTTTACTACTACTACTAACTATAAGGTACTAACTAAATAGAACATAAATTACATCTAATTCTTTTTAGTTCCGATGCAAAATAAACTTCCATCTGATACTGTATGCTTACACATTTTTTTAATGGGAAAATCTTGCATATACCCACGCCCCTCGGGGAAAGAGCCGTAAGTTGTGTATCACGCAAACACGAGTATAAGATACATATGTGGGTGATAAGCGTACCATCATACTCTTGTGTAAAGGAGTCAGAACAAAATCGTAAATGTAAACTATTTCATAGTGCCTTGTGATCATGATACGTCGGAAGTCGACACACGGATGCCGTGTTTGGTTTAGCGACCGCAACCACGCGCTCGCCAGTAATAATTATTTATTTTTATACACCATTCAACGCAACTGACGCTTTTCATAAAGACCACCCGAAATCGGTTTTATTTTATTATCTATAATCATATCGCGTTTGCGTTTCGATTACGATTTTAGGATATATTCGCATTAAAAATAATTTGCACAAATAAATATTTAAAAAATAACCATTTCACGGTCTTTTTCACAGGTCTTTTTGTAATATTTTATCCGACCACACGTATATTAAAACAACAGCCGAAAGTGCAGTTATGATAAATCTTATTTTCAACTACTAAGTTTGATTATGAATAATATATGAAATCATAATAACTACCTCTTCAAAAGCATAAAATAAAACGAAACGAACGTGATATTTTGTTCTGCCATCACACATTATCAAGGTATATGACGTCATAAATCTTCGAAATCTCCCACCACAGAAGTTTACTAAAATTAAGTTAGGTAGGTACTATAGAAACTGCGCATATTATCTTCAGCGGTTTCAGCGCGGATTAAATTAAATTTTGCTAAAACGCGTTCAATGAAAAATAAAAATATCACAATCATCAATTATACGGAAGAGGAAATAAATTTAAGGGTAAACTTTTCTTATTCTTAGACTTTTTCTTTCACGAAAAAATGCATTGACGGATGTAAGGAGTCGGAGCCTTGTGGCCGATTGTCATTTGTCAAACGACGGATCGTCCGATGTAAGGGCCGCTGCATACTGGCACATGCTCTTGATGTCAGCATTTATAATAAACATATAATGTAGTTTAAAAAACAAGTTAAACTACATAATATGTTTATTATAAATGTTACAGTTGTATGGGCTGAATAAATATAATTAAAGAACGAGTTTATGAGTGCATAGGGAAAAATATGTGTGTAGGTATGTTATCATAATACTATGAATTTATTATTTGTGTTGAAACTTATTTTTCTATATAATATTATTTATGTAGACAGACATTCCTGAGAATGTTTCTAAAAATTCCTCTTTAAAATCTCAACCTCTAATACATTTTGTATTATTTTTAATTGCAATTTGCCATCATTGTAAAAAAGAGGAAACATTGTCGACATCTTCAGCGATATTCGACAAATTAGGCCATAAAATTGTTGCAGAACCAAACATCTGCGATACATCGATGTCGGACATAGTGTGCACTGGCCTTTAACTGCTCCCCCGGTGTAAGCACTTGATTAATGTTCGTAAAACCCCAATTAAGGCACTCCCTAACGTTTAAACTTCACCCGTATACTAACAGCTGTTTTGTAAGAATAGCCGATACGTTGGTGCATGTAATTTTTAAAATAGTACATGTAATTACTTGAGTTAACGTAATATAAGGCGTACTTACTACTTTCAATATTGTTGTTCGTACAAGACATTGTGTTGAATATAAAGGTATAACTATAAATGTGCAAGATGTAATAAAGTTAGATGAAAGCTCCATGACTCATTTACGTAATATATTTTTCGTGAATATTAATTTGTCTGATTTTGTGAAGCTATTGATAAATAAGCTATTTACAGTTGAAGACGAAATATACATTTTTGATAGAACGGTTTTTAATAATAATCTTGAACTTCTTATTAAAAAATTCCAATAAGTTAAGCTTTCTAAGAGGTGTTTGTGTAATCTTTTTCTAATATGTAAATCTTTTAATTAAATATACAAAGATGCATCCATTTGCGGATCTGCTTTTCAAGTATAATTAATTATTTCTTTAGTAAATGCTTTCTGATGTGTAATCAAGTATTGAAGATTAGTTTTAAATTTTAATCCATTCATGTATGTGTTAGATATATATTTCTAACGTAGGTTGCTATGAGCTTTTAAATATTAAAAGAGCCTATGAAAGAGTTTAATTAATAATCCATACTAATATTATAAATGCGAAAGTAACTCTGTCTGTCTGTCTGTTACTCAATCACGCCTAAATTACTAAACCAATTTGCATGAAATTTGGTATGTAAATATTTTGATACCCGAGAAAGGACATAGGCTACTTTTTATTGCGAAATATGTACCACGGGCAAAGCCGTGGCGGACCGCTAGTAGCAAATGAACGGAGAAACACACAAATACCTAGTTGCTAGAACTGGTCAAGTACAAGAGAAAATGTATAATCTTCTTCTTTAAGCAAACAATGCTACAAGAAATATTCACTGAATTCGACCTGTATTTTGTAACAATAAATCTTTTATTGGTATTTCGACGAAACACAGCGGCGAAACATTGTTGAATTTATAAGCCGTTTACAAATTTGATTTTATTTGTGCTCAAATTTTTTTATATAAAAAGCTTTTTACATCAGTTGTTTTATTTGATTGATTTTTTTATGAAACGCAATAATAACACAATATAGTTTCCCGTAAACGAAAAGGCTATCTGTTCATAATTAAACAAAGCAAGACTCAATCGCGGATGAGATAATAAAGAGATCTTATTAGAAATAAAAAAAAACACATCAACAACATCTTGGTGTTGTTTTGCGAGTGGCAGAGACGATTCTCAAAGGGTTTCCAAGTAAAGATTAGTTGGTGGACCGCAAAATTAACTTGGTTACGTAACTTTTCTGAGTTAAGCTATTGTCGTTACGAGACTTGGCCCAACTTGGCTGGGTTTGTCTTTTAATATCTTCGCGTCAGATATTGTCTAGGATGTAATGATATTTCTTGTGAAGCAAGTAGAAGTAATATGGTGAGTTTGGCGAGATGATCAACACAGTTGATTTTTATTGTTTCGTATGATTCGATCTTATATGAAAAACAAATCTTATAATATGAACAACGGTACCGTCAGTATAAATAAATAATAACACAGATACATTTCTTGAATTAAATTATTTTGATTTAGTCTTTGTAGATTTGGTAGTTTAATGCCTTCGAAAAAAAAAAATAAAAAAAAAGTAAATAAAATAACGTGATCGGTGGTTCCATGAAGTATAGAGATGTTTTTTTAATATCATATGAACGTAAAAAGTAGTCATAGCCCAAGGCCATTGATCCTTATATTACCTGTAGACACGTGTTGCCATAAAAAATATTTTTGAATTTGGAATCCAGAATCCTAGCATATTTATTATACGTTTTCGCCCCAGTTACCTTGCATTATGTGTTCATTTCCATTTCTATGAAACTTTCTCTCAGTGTGGACAAATGTTAAATCAGAATACGCTGTGTGACTGCGAATATTACATTCATAGCTATTAAAAAAATAATTAGTTAGGATGTGAAGTTTTAATTAGTAGTACTTTCTTGTTAAGCTGGAGAAGGAATTAATTAGGTATGTTTTGCTTGTTAAGATTATACGAAAAGGAGTCGAGAGTTGTGTGTATTACTTATAGATTAAGTTTTCAAGGTTTTAAGTTGTGTAATTTCCTTGAAATTTTTTAATTACGTTGTTTATTACACATCTTAAATCAATTTGGCTTCTTCAAAGATTTTTTTTGTTTAATTTGATGCGTTTCTCGTAACAACAAAATCGTTAATTAAAAATTAAAATAATGCATTATTGATTATAAGATACATATCCATTGATAAGATTCATTAATCAATTCTGATTATTTATTATTTGAAGAAATCATAAAATATTTCATAAAATAGGTAGTAATATAAATTCACACTTGAGTGTACAATAAAGATCACGAATATAAAAATCATGTCGTCCTTACGGGTTCTAGAAAGTATTTTCTATAGACTCTCGGCATCAAAGCTATTTCCTTATTCTTGAAATACCATTTGTAGTCAGAAATAAATTATGAAAAATGATCAAGAGAAAAATTTAAAGCGCATTTTTAGAACAGACTACGAGGGATGCCTTTTACAATTTAGAATAATTGCACGTTTATGTTAATTTTAAAATTGTGTAATATGATTTTTTATTGTTACATTACGGTTATGATACGCTTATTTATTAAACGTATATTAAAAAATATGTCATAATTTAGCGTAATGTAATGTAGATAGTAACTACATAGTCAAGAAAGTATAACTTGTTACAGATTCATTGATCATTGACGACGTGGTTGGCGCAGTGGTAAAGTAACTGCCTACTGAGCCGACGGTCCCGGGTTCGATCCCCGGTCAGGGCAAATATTTGTGTGATGAACTCAATTATTTGTTCTTGGGTCTGGGTGTTATTATCTATATACGTATATGTATTTATAATACATATTATATTTATCGTCGCCTAGTACCCACAACACAAGCCTTAATTGAGCTTACTGTGGGACTAGGTCGATTTGTGTAATAATGTCCTATAATATTTATTTATTTATTTATTTATTGAAATGTTTAAATCCTCATATTTCTAGTTCTGTAAATTATATTATCACGAATATACGAATTTCAGTAGTATGTACCTTATTTATTTTTAAATGCCAAGTTAAATAAAAGTGTGATTGATTTTGAAGGAAAAACAAATCCAGTTATTGCGTTTCTTTAACATATGAATAACACTGAAAAATCTGGTAAAACTACGCTAGCATTCCGATACATATAACACCGGTTTATTCACACGGACTACAAGATTACGCCAGGCAATATCACTGAAAACCGTTGGTTCTCGTTGGTTCAAGTCAATTTTTAGTGCGTTTCAGTAAAACTCCTGTAATAAAAAAGTTTAAATCACTCTTTGTAAATAGTTGGTGTAGTTTTGTGATCGTTAAGTAGTTACCGGGATTCTTAACGTTTCTTGTTAGTCCTCCATCGCTTTTATTATTTCTGTTTTTACAATTACGCTAATGAAAGTTTTAATCCAACGATGTTTAAGTTGGAAGTGTTTATTTGGTTTAATTATTCATTTATTTACACAACTGTTGCTTAACTTTTAATCATTGAGAATGGTTTTATAAAGGTCTTTAGTTTGGTTTTAGTTTATGTTTATGCCGCTTATAATCGATAAATTCATAAGTTTGAGAATGATGATTTTTTTCGGAATAAGTATAAAATTTTAAGTGTATTGATTTACCTCTTATATTATTTTTGTGTACAACGTAGAATATAGACATTACGTTACAAGAGTGGAATAAATCACTGGTTATTGAAACAATGCTTTACTACTTCCGGAGCAAAACAATATTAATATGTTTCATATTCTTATTTTATCAAATTGAGTTGATATTTATTGTGCAGGTCATCTGAGATGAGATCGCGCGCCTGCAAGCGGGGTCGATAGTGGCATCACAATGGCGTTAACAAGGCTCTGCTCCCGAGCGCTGCTGCTTACCTTTATGTTATTGTGCAAAGGTATGTTCAATATAATATGCATTTTAAATTATCTATATGTTCAGAGTTTTAAAATTTTCTGTGTACTTTGATTTTATCGCCTTAAGGGTGTAGGTATATTGCTTATACAAGATAATATTAATTTTCTATAAATTTACTTTTCCGAGAAATACAAAAATATTTAAAGAAACTCTTCTTCTACTTCAATCCCGCCTGTCGAAATACAAAACTGTAAAAAAAATGTTCGACGAAAAATCGCTGAAAGGTCATTCATTCATTGTCCTATTTAATATTATAAAACCGATAAACTAGGTACTTCAATAACAAGGAATTGATAAAGATTAGATTTTTCCATAACCCATGCCTCTGTTCAGTGATATGATATATTATTTTTATACGTTTATCTCCGTATTGTTTTTCTTTTAACTAACACATTATTTGTTTATTTTAATTAAAAACAAACGCTACTCGCTTAGCACAATAACGCTCAACACTGTAAATAAACAAAATGTAAAACCTGTTTTATTAACTTTGCTCTTTCGGCTCACAGTGTTAAGTTTTTTCTATAATATTTTTTAAAAAAACATGACATTCACAGGGAAATTATTATTTATTATGTTAGCAAAAAAACATTTAACCACTGAAAAGTTTGTTCTGTTTATGATCTTTAAAAGTTAGACATTATGAATTCTCATTCCATCCCTTCAAGTTATATTTTCGACAGAATTTTCAGAATATTTCGCGAGATGATTTCCGCATCGACCAGAACTTTAGAAATGTGTATGGACAACGGAATTTCCGGTTCAGTCCTGAGACGGACAATGTGCATACAAAATATGGTACTGAATTCACTCGTCAAGTTGTCATTTTGTTAAGAAAGGAAAAGTTACAAACGTCGAGATTTCGAATAATATTTTATTTACTTAGCTTAGTATCGGATTTCATGTTTTTGGGGATGCTGATTTGTCTCAGCCGGAATTAAAATATAAAAAGCTCTTTAAAACTTTCTAAAACTTACAAAATTTATTCAGGTAGTTTAGAAATAATTTAAAAAAGTGTAATAAGGTACTGTTATTGTTCACATTACTAGAATGTAGCTTCAGCTTACGTCTCTCGCAATCTCCAGATAAAAATAACGTTAGATAAGCCTTCTTCTATAAATATCCTCTCTAGAAATATAAATCAGTCGTAGAAGCATTACTTATATTTATTATTACTAGATAACGATGTAAGTGTCCCAAAATTGTTCCACAATGTATATGTTAATAAAGTTACACCACATATGAGTTTGACTAACACACGTTAAATGACGTTCGTACGTCGTCTTGATAAGTAAACTATTTTAGTACAATATGATATAACCTTAATCTGGCCTGTAACACAGGTTGCCAAATGGCCAGTGGATCGTGAGACGCCAGTTGACCCCGATACTATCGCCATTAAAACGTGATGTAGCTAGCTTAGTTTAACCCTTACATAGCGCTTAAAGCGAACAATTTACTGTTAATTCCGATTATGTGGTATAGGTACCTGTTGAGATTTGGGTATGTTGGATACGATATAGTAACGATGTTTTGATGTGGATGATGTAATATGTAGATAAAAGGTAAACATAAATATCACAAAACGAAAAAGATTATGGTGGAGACGGCTTCTTTAAATTCCACCAAGTCTAAAAATATTCTAATTAAACTTACAAGTTTTAATACTTGTATACATTAGAGCTAAATAGTAACATTACCTACACCAATTGCAATGTACGAAAAAAATATTTTTGGAAAAAAAAACTATGTAGAAAGACTTATTTTGTATAAAGCTGTTTTTTATGTTTCTGTGGGTAAGCTTCTTGTGGAAATTATAACATTAATAAAAATAAAGAGAAGCCCAAAATATCTATCTTCCGACTAACAACAACAATATATTAAGATTATTTATTCTCTTTCAATTTGTTATCAAACAAAACTGAGAGCAATAAGACGCTAAAGCGATGTGAATTTTTCATAAAACTTGACGATCCTTTAAACGGTAGAAGGTTTATGTATTTTTATAACTATAAACAAAAAAAGGCTTTTGGTGCCTTTGAGCGTATGAACATTGACTAAATATTTTTGTTTTTTAGCGGATAGGCGTTTTATTTATTTCTTATAGGGTATCATTTAAGCTATCACCAATTTAATTAGTTTTGTGTTTCTTAAATAATAGGGTTTGTCCTCAAAATAGTAGATCTGTCACCAAAATGTAGTCACCAAACAAAGCAAAATCAGTTCCACAATAAATCACCTAAAATCCTGAGATATAAGATCTAGTACCAAATAAATACGCACCTTATCATACTTACAAAACTTGAACTGTTTAAAAAATACTGCATTGCTTCAAAAAAAAATAATATTAGGCCATTTTATCTGTTTATTGCACAGGTTTATTGTTATATATTTTGACATTTTATAAACGGAAATTGACAATCAGGCTTAATGTCTTCCTTATATTTTACATAATACCTTCGTTCTATTTCTGCAGAAAGCCACGGAAGACGCTTGGAACTTTTGTTTTTAATGAACCGTCACACAATTTTTTATGTTCTGTTTGAATAAAATATATTCGTCGCTTTTTATTGAAATTACCCTCGTGGCTGGAAGAAAAGAATTAAAATCGCATTAGGAAATCCCGTTTCCGCCCAACTTTTCCAGTGTCTGCGCAGAGTACCCGTGTATCGGAATAAATGGCTCAAACTCACTTTATTTATATAGTCTCGCTGAATATTTATACGGTTTTTCTCTAACATTCCCCTCTCTCAACGTTTCTGTATTCCGATTTCAGTTTAGAATGTTTTATATTAAATGCAAATTAATTTGTTTAATACCTAGCATGCACTTTTCAGCTGGAACTTTATGAAAGAACATATTAAAATTTCATATTAGAATTTTAATTTAATAGGTATACAATGGTGCATTTTAATCTCAAGTAATTATGTTTAAAAACGTTGTATTAACTTTGCATAAATATAAAATAATATATTCTAGATTATTTCTATATTCGGTGCAATAATCCATGGTCGAAATAAAAATTATATTGTGAACATTAAAAATATAGGTACCTATACGGTGTTAAACGTGCATTAATATCAATTAGAACTGTTATTAGTATTTTAATAAAATAACAATTTCGCAAGAAATAATAACGCATGCCATCAAAAGTTGGGTATTATGAAAAATAACAAGAAATAGCGAGTCACGCCCGTATGGCTTAAATAGGATAATCGCGGAATGGCTACGAATAGACACTACCCACGCCAACCGCTCGTTTATTTACATGCTAAGCTCATATCATGCCCATATGGAAATATTACTTGCGTAGAGCAACCCTGACTGATGTTTCAACTGAAAAATATCTGAGTATGATGTTCTTTCATCGCTTAATTAAATTAATGAAAATTTTGTCAGATATGGCGGCTAGCGTTCAGTCGGCTGTCGTTTACTTTATCAGATTGTCGGTAGTGTTTGACGCAATTAAATTATAGACTGCTTCTTTTGTCTATGTTGTAGATAGCGCCGTTTCGTGCGTTAGCATTCTTCAGGCTACTGTAATCTTGGGAGCAAAACAAATCTCGGTCTTGTTGTAATAAAATATTAATGCATATAGGTACCTAACCATTCATAATATTATTCTCATTCATTCAGAAATATACGATTTTAAACTTTTGTCTATACTCGAATAGTATTTTTAGGCAACTTCAATTTATGTCACAGGATTAGTAAAAAAACTTTCTAATTAAAAAACAATTACCTTAATGAATTTATCCGTTTTATCCATTGATCAAAGCGTAATTAAAAGTATTAATTTTAGAAAACACCTAATAATGATAGGTAATTATATCAGTACTTATATACAATTTCTAATAATAACTAGATACAATTAACTCCCACAAAATGATTACGTATCTTCGGTTGTAACTCGCTGAACTCCAGGGGGAAAATTATTATAGAAGTCGAGTATGTAATTTCTGACTTAAGCGCTTTAAACACAAGGCAAATATTTCATTTGCTCCAAGTTCTGACCCAGAGGCGCTTGCTCGTTCTCGCAGTAACTTATTGTTTTACTTTGGCTAAGTCGCGCACACCTATGCAAACTTTATGCTGCAAAACTGTATTTATAGATATGATGCTTACTTCAACTATCTGAGTAAATTTCAAAGCTCTAAGAATCTAGGTACTAAGATATTTCCCTTCCCCATAAGACTAACCATGTTGACTTCTGCTACATTAGTAGTTTACGTCTGGTTTGAAATAATAGAGTATTATTCAGGTCCCATCGTAGTGGTGAGTCCCAAACGTTTGGACAGGAATTACATTCTTTTTTAAGGAACAGTTAGCAAAGGAGTATGTGGTTCGCCTGTTATTAAGAGGTCATTAGTGCTCATAAACACTCGCAGCACTGGTCCTTTGCAAATGCCTTGACAGCCTTTTATGGACACAAGCTTTTTTCGGTTATTCTAGCCATGTTATTCGTGGTTATTCTAGAGATTTATCCAAGGTATAAGAAAGTTAGTAGTACGTACTAGGAAGTTTCAAAATTAATGTCACACAATCCACAAGTTCGCCCTTCGAACTGTGTTCTAGTCATATTTAAATTTTTAATTAATTATAAAATGAATACTGCAGCAACTCACATAAATAAACATGATTTATAATGTAGGACTCGGGAGCTACCTCCTAACGGAACAACCGCCCATCCATAGTCCCTCTGATCTTTAATGTCTAAGAAATATCAATAACCGAACTTTTATGCTAACGACGCTGATTCCACATACGTATGATAATTTTGATCTTAACATTTGTAGGAACAGCATCTAATGTGTATTTTTATCGCTGCGATGTCCTACTTTTCACATTACTTATGCATAGAGTAGGGATTGAAACGAGCGTCATCGGTATTCAAACTGACTTCGCCGGGTTTAACCGCAACCCGCCTGAGACCCTGATTGTCTACAAACAAAGAATAACTAAAAATACATCGTCATTCTCTTAAATAAAATTTCTTTGAAGTTTCAAATTGTATTAGCGTCCTTAGAATTTCCAAGTTTTGTTGGTTGAACTTGTGTTTTATGACATGGAATAAGCTCATTACTTTCAAGGTATTCAAGTTTTAAGTTAATTAATAGTCTTAAAATAGTACATTAAAAATAGTTCGTAGGATCGATTTTATATTGAAGATATCCAGGACCGTTTACTTTATTTTGCTTGCACAAAATAATATTTCTTATAAAATACATAACTCACACACAATCATCGAATGCAAGCCAATAAACTTTGAGGTTTATTCTCTACTCCCAGAGGTTCCACTCAACCGTATTTTCCCAAACAAACCAAAGTTTGTAATGAACACTATGAGCTAAAGTTACCAATTTTGTTACATACATTTTATGATGTCATTTATACTCCAAGTATAATCAGAACAAATTATTTCATTTCCTTTAATAGGTATAATTCATCCTTTAATATTCTTCAAAATGTAATAGATAATAAAGCATACCTACATAAAATAATGTGTAGTGAAGACGAATCCTGACAATGTATGAAACGAACATGAAAGTTTCAGAAAATTTGACAAACTAAAAGTATAAAAGCTTAAATAGGTATACTAGATATACAATAACTTACCATATGTAAATAGAAATTCGTCGGATTCATTATTAGTCTCGTCAAATAGTATCCGACCGCTGATTTACTAATATAATCTAAATATACTTACAACTTTATTGAAGTAATAAGAACTTGGTCCAGACTCCCGCATCAAATAATCTCGTGCAAATCCATTCAAGTTAAAGAGCAAACAATGCTAAAGATCTGTCTCGTTCGGTATCGAATTTTCTTTGTGATGTATTTCCATAATATGTTTGAGGAATTTATGTAATAATTTTACAAACTATTCGAAATATGTTGATCCTAATTTATGAGTCAAGATTTAATGCAGAGGTCATTTCTTATAAAAAGTTAAATTTTAGCAAGATGATAGATTAGATTTATAGGACACTAGCTTTCCGCCCGCGGCTTCGCCTGCGTTTTCAGAGAAAACCCCGTTCCCGTAGGCTTTCCGGGATAAAACCTATCCTATGTCCTTTCTCGGGTATCAAAATATGTCTATACCAAATTTCATGCAAATTGGTTCAGTAGTTCAGGCGTGATTGAGTAACAGACAGACAGACAGAGTTACTTTCGCATTTATAATATTAAGTATGGATTCAAATTGGTTGTGATTTGCAAGTTGCAATATAATAAGTCAAATAAAAATATGTTTTGAAAGTACAAAATTCAGAACAAATAATACGTGTATTATATATTTGGCAACACAAATCATCGCAGCATGTGCAATATCTTTCTTTCAATTTTCTTATATCATTTTCCAGCTAAATAAAACTACACATTACAGTTTGATGCAAACTATATATTACAATACTAAAACACTGTTTCATAAAATAATACAATACAAAAAATCATTAAAAAATAATAAAATGAACGTAAAAATAATGCACACATCCATTATTTAGCTGCATAATATTATAATAATGTTTAGTACTACAGATCATGAAAATTTATTATTGTACTCATTTTCAATTTATGTTAAAATTAATAGAATTAAAATATTTAAGTATACTTTTCAACTGCATATTATATTATTGAAGTGTGTATTGTTGCTTCACAAATTTAAGGTCAGCATTTTATTCTTGTACACCATTCGATAGACAAATAAATAATAATATACAAAACGATTTGGACAACTTGCACACTCCGTCATGTATTACCATAAATAATCCTAACAACTTATCACAGAAAGTAATGATAAACACTAATTCTTTTACTATGGTTACAGTAAACATACGAAGTGTAAATCATAACCTAGACAGTTTTCTTGTATTTGTTGAAATGCTCAATGTGCGTATAGATGTAATGGTTTTGACTGAATGTTGGCTAGACAACACTAAACCTCCACCATCTCTTAATAATTATCAAGTATTTTCAACAAAACGATTTCTCAATAA
>CAJQZN010027283.1:0-43534 GCA_907164685.1 Colias eurytheme
AATTATAAGCTAAATTAAAAATACTTGTCGATTTCTTCATACATTTTCCTCTCGCGGGTCGTCAGACCGCGCTCAGAAGCGCTCTTGGAAGGACGGGTGTATCGCTCCTCGTCCCAAAAATAAAAACGAATTAGAAAAAGATTATTGTGCGTATACTGTCGTTTTCGTGATTTGAAATATTTGATACTTTATAAGAGTAAACTGTATAAGTTTCATATTCCAATTATTTGTAATTTAAAATTATGTTTTAAAAATTATGTTGACTGAGATCCTCTTTTTTTATGGGTTGTTGAACGGATTGGTGGGGTAAAGCAATTTGACAAAACTTAAATCCAAAATGGCGCCGTCGAAAATTTGCCATCTTTTCGTCATGGGTGTCATTTTCATGGTTTTTGGGGTAGCTATTAACCAATATGAGGTCAAAAATAAAATCCAAGATGGCGCCGACGAAAATTTTACATCTTTCCGTGATGGGTGTCATTTTCATGGTTTTTGGGGTGGATATTAACCAATATGAGGTCAAAACTAAAAATCCAAGATGGCGCCGACGAAAATTTTACATCTTTTCGTCATGGGTGTCATTTTCATGGTTTTTGGGGTAGCTATTACCAATATGAGGTCAAAAATATAATCCAAGATGGCACCGACGAAAATTGTACATCTTTCCGTGATGGGTGTCATTTTCATGGTTTTTGGGGTGGATATTACGCAATATGAGGTCAGAACTAAAATCCAAGATGGCGCCGGTGAAAATTTGACATCTTTTCGTCATGGGTGTCATTTATAAGTTTTTTGAGACAGCTACTAACAAATACCCAATGTTACCATCGATAATTTGATATATTTTTTTTACAACCGTTTACATATTTTTCGAGCAGAATTTGGAACTGTATACAGCTAATAGCCTTTTGAAGTGAAACTTCTTTAGACGCGTTGAGAGTAAAATTTCAAGGTCGCGTCATTATAATACCGTCACGTTATGGAGTAAGGCGGCGATTTTGGTATCTATGAATCTCGCCAAAGAAGTTTCACTTCTGACACGTTATCTCGGCACACACTCTCTTTATTATTTTATTCTCTTCGAAAATATGCAAGGACATTTAGTTAAATTCTACAATGCCTGTTTACTACAGAACTTGTGGACCCTCGATACTCGAGATCAATGGATTTAAGGGACCATATAACTCACATAAATGCAATAGACCGTTGACTGACAAAAATTAAGCAAAAGTTCAATAGCAGTACAACTGTTGGTGTATTTTTGCATAATTTCTTATATAAAAATGATATACAGAGATTTTTATGATTTAATTTTTATTTTACTTACTTTCATCTAAAATACTGAACCCACCCCATATTCTCATAGCTCACTGTGGAGCCAAGATTTATTGTAATTATTAATAATATCGGAAATTACATAATTAGAAAATGTTTTGTTTGTTTTATTGTACCTACTTACTAATACAAACTGAAAATTATTTTTTTAAAATAGATACTTCAGCTTCATAATATAAGTATTAGCATAGAATAAATATAAATTTGTAAATGTAAAATGACAGGACCTCATTACTAAGATTTCGTGTTTTTATCTGTCACCAGGTATCTCATGAAACGTGATAGGTAAACAGTTAAAATTTTGAGAGATGAGGTTATTTCCTTTACCGCTACCAATAGCAACAAATAAAAATATCGAGGTTAAGCATCGGTTGGCGCGGTCATAAATTGGATGGATGATCAATTTTTTTGCAATATCTCTTAGTTTTTTTGTACGGAAAAAGAAACAGCGTGCTTAAATAGAATAACAAAAACGTTAACATCTTTGTTATTTTATTTTAGTTTACTTCTTTATTATTAAGAAAATTACACCTATGACGAAAATATGTCAAATTTTCGTCGGCGCCATCTTGGATTTTGGTTTTAACCTCATATTCGTTAATAGCTACCCCAAAAACCATGAAAATGACACCCATCACGAAAAAAGTCAAATTTTCGTCGGCGCCATCTTGGATTTTAGTTTTGACCTCATATTTGTTAAGAGCTACTCCAAAACCTCTGTCTGTCAAGTCTGGCAGAAATCGCTTACAGCGATAAGACCGCCCTCTGTACATAATATTATAATTTGTATTATTCTTTTTTGTAATCTTGTATTTTTGTGTGCATTAAAGAATTTTTCATTCATTCATTCATTCAAAACCTTGAAAATGACACCCATGACGAAAAGATGTAAAATTTTCGTCGGCGCCATCTTGGATTTTAGTTTTGACCTCATATTGGTTAATAGATACCCCAAAAACCACCCACAATTGCAAATGTGTTTGCTACGTAGGAAAAGTTCAGATTTAAGAGTATCCTAGGTAATGTGTTATGTGACGAATACCTATAATTTATTTCATTCCGACTATTTAACGTACATTTACTAAGAATTGTATACAATGCCGGATTTAATACAGTGCCGGTAACATCATATGTATGATAATAATTCTACATTTCTTAAAAAGCTTTGATATTGTATACAATTCATAGATTATTATTCAATGAAATAATGATGTAAAATAGTCACACTTTTTTAAGTTGTTTGAATATACTAACATACTTATTAGGATCGTACCTACTAATAAAAGTAACAAAATGAATTTTTAAAGTTCCTAGTAATCTTCTGGAATCAATTTCAATAAAAATACATAATATCAAAAATTAAAAATAATATCAAGTATGAAGATGGTCTATAAAATGGAATGCGCTATGTTTACGTGAGCGTGATATTGCCGCGAACAAAGTTACGTCGATAGATACCTAAATTTGAGTAACGCAGATTTGTGACAGCGTCCTTAAAGATAATTTCGGTTTAAATCCTTGGGAAGAAGCCAAATGTGAAACAATTTGTGTGTTTCTTGTACAAACTTGTTAAAACTTGCTTACTATTTGCGGTAGTCCATTGACTGGACGCTCTTTATTACCTTATTAGTTATTACCTTACCTTAAACCCGTTTAATATTTTATTTAATCCTTTTGTTACTTGTTCTTCCATTGTTTCTACAAACTTAATCACAATTGAGCTCACCATCTACCGTATTACCCTACATATCATTATTTAAGCTGAGTATTGACTTATGTTACAAGTGAATGGCATTCCCATTGGCAATCCTAAAAAGTTATTGATACCTAGAAATTATTATGAAATTAGCTACAACCTCCTTACATCGCGTACAAACCACCCCATTACAGACAAAAATGGGAAAAGTATTAAAAAGCTAACATGGCTTATCTCTGGATTAAATTGTGTATACTCTGCACATCAAATAATCTCTTTACATGAAGATTAACTCTTGTATCGTGTGTGGTCTATGGTTTCTCTAGTAATAACGAAGGTGTGATTGATTCTGGTTGAAAATGTTTGGGGTTCAGAGACTTTTAATACTTGTATATTCTTTGAAGTGGGAGTCAAACATGCGACAAATTATTGTGAACCTGCTTCATGGTTGTCGCCATATACAGTGGTGACATGTTAACATGGTATTGTACTATTCATACCATGGGTAAAGAGTTTATAAGAAGAGAGAGTTATAGTATAAGTAGGTATCCCGCTCCAGTCCGCCGAATTTTCTATACCGCCGAATTGTCTGGTATTACCAAATTCCTGATAAAAACAAATTCAATTTTGATGTTTCACTCACATAATACATAGATTGTGTATACCAATAAAGATATCGTCATTATAATTTATAACCCCCATGTAGTTTTGCTTAGAAAGTTCACTCTAATCAAATTAATTTCACAGTAAATAAATAGCGGCCTGATGAAAGGGATACAATCAGATGGCCTCAATCGATAATCCGATCTTATCAATACTTAACTGAATAAAGATTTCAGATATCGAGATAAGAATGTCACTTTTATTGCTTTAGATGAACTTTGAAACGACTGCGTCAGGTTGTAGGCTGTAGCATGTGAAATGTATGTAAAAAGGGTAAAAACAATGCATACCCATTTTTGAAAGTCGGTCTAAATAGCTAACAATAGCTTCGAACAAGGATACAGTGTAAAATTTTAATAGTAGGAACTATTTTATGACGAATGTGCACATAAATAATTCGTGTTGATAGATATTAGGATACAATCGTATACAATATAAGTCATATTCCAAATCGGATAATGAATAATTCAAAGCAATGAAACAATAAACACCAATAAAATTTAGTGTGACTATTAATAGCACTTGGAATACTTCATTTTATGACAGAAATAGATAGGCACTAAAGGATAATAGTATAACTTTCTATTTGTGAAAGTTTCTTCTGTATTGGATCAGTACTTAGAAATACCTTCCTAATATATAAAACTTATTGATTCCTTGTATGTATGTATTCCTACTTATTAATTCCCAAGTACCTATCTTACTAAGTTATTTAAAAATACTAAAATGAAATAAAAACTTCGAAACATATGCATATATATCTATGTACCAATGTAATCTTATATAAAAAATGAAATAACACGTTTCCTTAAATGACATGACTTAAAATAACGTTATAGAAATTGATCCTCTACTCTAGAGAGGCGAATTGAAAATTGGTGGACCGTTACCAACGAGCGTTGGTATCAAATAGCTATAACACACTTATAACTTGGAAGTTCCATTACACAAATATAAACAGAAGAGACAAAACATCTTAAACAATACAGCCTAAGTAAACTCAAACAGAATCCATTGAAAATGGGCCAGCTCCTCTAATTTGTAACCGTAATATTGACACAGCTTTCTGAACAAAAAGCCTTTTAAAATCTATGAAAGGTCAACAGGTTTGACAGGAAATAATATTTAGACGTGTTGGCAAGAATGTCAAGCGTATTTGAGGAGTACTTGGACATTTATTTTGGAATGAATGACCCAGAAGGGTGGGATATAGGAAAAGGTAAAAGGTAAATTGCTTTCAATTTGCTCTTTCCTTAAGAAATGTCTGGGCTCTACTGTACTGAACTGTATTTCTTGATTGGTTTGCTTTAGAATTTGCCAGTAAATCTTGGAATATAATATTGTGCTTAAATTACGCCGATAGCTCGGCTTCTTTTGTTAACACAACACAAATATTTCAAATGCAAGTTTGTATATACGGATTTGTAGTTTACACGATATAGTTCAATATAAAATCGCACCTGTCCCATTACTGCTGAAATAGTTAACATACTTCTATGAAGGTACCCCTTTTTTCAACTAATAATTAATACTTAATTATATTTTAATCCAAACTACTGTTTACGCTAAACTGGAGACACAGGTTCGCAAATTCGCATTTAACCAGACTCGTTAAATTCTTTGCGTTAAAATATACGTAGAAATAATTAAGCGTGAAAATAATTACACCCACCTGTGATCATGGGCTGGCCAGTCAAATTAGCGGAAAGTTCAATGAACTATGAACTGCGGATTAGATAGAGGAAAAACTTAAACATTGTATGGAAAACATATGCCATATGAGTCAATATTGCTCATTCGAGAATTGGGTCATTGTCAAATTTTGCGCAGGTAAACGTAACTGCAGATTTCAAAAATGTGAAAAAGAAAATATTTTAAAATTGAACTTTTCTTTATGCCTGTGCCTGTTAAAACAACTGAAGTAGGGTTTATTTAAGTTGGCCGCGATGTTTAGCTAATAATTTAAGATTTATTTCAGATTTAGTGCGTCAGGGTGGTGAAAAAATACAACTCTGTTATCATTATACTTTACCTTTTATCATAAAATTAAATAAGCCAATCGCACATATTTTGGCTTTTATATTAATTACAGTCTTATATCTTATAATCACCATTAGAAGTACAAGCTTTTTTTTAAGTTTTACAGTAATTCATTTAAAGTTTTAGTCAACTCTGTTACTTTATGAATAATAACAAACCTTAAATTCTACACAACTCCATGAAATATCTATAAATTAACAGCTAATTACAACATATAACCGCTTCATTAACTGGCAAATTAACCTATTGTAATATAGCAGTATTATATTGAATAGCTTTTCCTAAATTTCGTAAATATGTTCTTTAATCTTCGGGACACGAAAATAACAGAGTTGTAACACAGTAACTTAGTTGTTCTTTTTGTACTATAAGTGAATAAATTGCATACTCTTAATATGTTTTCACGTTCGAAAAGATTGATTTTGGTTTTTAAAACATTTTTCTTACATGTGGGCTGATTTTTTTTATATGAAACTTTGATCCAGAGCAAGACACTCTTTTATAATTTGTATTTCCTGCCTAGAGAATTTAACGGCCTTCTTGTCAAATATTTTATCAATAGCATACTTTTCCTTCCGATTCTTAACTTTTTCATGGCGTTTTTTAATAGTTTTTACTGGATTTACTGGATTGCCGTCCTTATTTTTAGACTTTTTTCGTTTTTCTCTGTTGCATTGTTTTTAATACGTCTCGTATCTCTTGTTAACTGTTTGTAATTGTTACTTCAATTTTATATAATCTGTAAATATCTGCGATATGTTTCTCTTAACTTGCTTGCTGCTCAGCTAGCGTGAGAAGCATTTTAAGGGCGTTAATAACGGCAGAATATCCTGTAACAATATCTTCAAGGTTACATTTAATTATATATGATTTATTTACATATAACAACTCAAAATTACTTTAGGAAACCGATTATTAAGAAAAAGAAATATTACAAATATAAAATTTCAAACAAAAGTTAAAGAATACATGCTTACTCAACTCTGTTACCATGAGCTAAGTAACAGAATGATGATAACAGAGTTGTAAATTTTACATTCTAAAAGACATAAATCATAGAATAATGCATTTAGTTATTTTTTTATTTCAAATTGAGCATAATTACCCCATAACAACAAATTGAACGTAAAATAATAGAAAAAAACGGTTTTACTTACGTTAATAGGGAGGTAACAATGTTGATGCGGAATAAAAACACGCGGCACGTTCAACGCCATGCGGTCGACTGAAATTCAATGTACCCCTCCCCCCGACCTAACGAACGACCACAATGGCTGCAGAAACCTTGCTCAAGCTAATAGAAAGTCGAAAACAGCGCCACCCCTATTTTGAGTAATTATTTATTTAGTAACATAGTAGAGCACACGATTCTAAACACTACGTGGGACAAAGTTAAAAAATTTTTTATAAAATAAATTTTAGCACTGATCGGTTTTAAAATCTACTCTTAGAAATATTTACAATATTCTGTTTATAGTAATATTTTAGTTGATGTGGGTTGGTATATTGGAAATTGTAGTTATTTTATATTTTCTGTAACGAAGTGCTACTTGGGACAGGTCAAATTTGTATGGAAAACCCTTCTGTTACCAGAAAAAACCACAATGTTACTTTAAAAAATAAAATAAAAAATTAAAAATAGGCCTTTCTTTTATTAATATATTATTAGTAATGCGATTAAGTTTGTATTTACTGAAAGTTTTGAGTGACAGTTAACTTTTTAATGGTATAGAAGTAAAAAAGTTTTGAGGGACAAGTTTACCTGCGCAAAATTTGACAATGACCCAATTACATTTATGCTATTGAACCGTTGTTTATTGGTGCTATGTCTAGAAAAAGTTTTATTTGCATAGTACTAATGCCGTGCGTGTCGTCAAATAAAAATATCAATTTTCGATACCAAATGATATATACTTTAACGTTTTATTATTATTACTTGTAATTAATGCGTGCTTTAAAATTTGCAGAACAGAAGACAACATGGCGTCCGATATGCGTGTAATGTCATTTTGACAGATGTCATAACAAACATAGCTAACAAATGGTACAAATTACAATTATGGACCTTTGCCTATAATTAATTAAGGGCCGATTTTTCAATGCTTGGATAAAACTTATCCGTCCAAAAAAGTATTACACGATATTATTAAAATGTCACGTAAACTGTCAAATACGGGCAATTAGAATACGTTTTTAAAATGGTAGTTTTATACATTATTCGACGAATAAGTTTTATCCAAGCATTGAAAAATCGGCCCTAAGTAGATTATACAAATATCAGGGTGTAATCTTCTCGAAATATTCCATTTTAACCTTTATACCTAGTATTTAATAGAGTACAAACTACAAATTATTTGCAATTATTATCGAATGATAAAGTTCTACTAGATAACAGTTTTCTAAAAATAAACGGAATGTGGTATATGGAAACACCTGTAGGCACGTAATTATTATCTTGTTTGAGATGTACATATTTTACAACAATTGCAATCTGTCACCTGTCGTACCTAAGCAAGTTTTTACGATAAACATTCGAGTAATATGAGATAAAATTCCGCTGACAATGGTTCAAGATCTCGACCAGTTGTTACATGAATCTTGAAAATAGTACTTCATTCTTTGTGTTTTTTTACTAGGTAATGTATTTATTTACATAATAACGACTTTCATAATAGGATCACATTGCAACATTGACTTACAATACAACACATAATTCTAATAACTTGTACTAATGCTGTAGATTAGATATTTAAAGAATAAGCAGAATTTCTTATTAAAAGATGTAAATAATATACGATAGGTAAAAGCCAATTACATATCTTAGGATTCCTCTTGGTAGTTTATTTTAAACATCTGACTGGCTTCCTGGCTCCTAGGTCACACTCATAGGTCATAAGTTCGATCTTTGCTAGAGGCTAGAAACAAAATTGTATCTATCGACCTAGATAATGTATTATAGATTATGCGGTAAATCTTAATTTTTTTTTAGTTACTCCACTAAGGTATGAAGTTTCTTTAACCAACTGAACATTTAAAAACTGCACATTTTTTTAATTACCTGTAGCTTTATTTTGTAAAACGCCCTAGATAATTTTTGGATTTACATACTGCAATGTCTTGATATTTTTCTTTTCTTGGTATTTTAGTCCCAAAACCTTCACTTACGTACCAAGTTTCTTTAACAAAACTGGCACAAAATAAACGTTTAAAAACTCCACAAAAATTATTTTGAAATTACCTAAACTTATTTTCCTCGCAACCCGTATGTTCGGGACAGGTGCTCGCTACTCGTTTGGCTTCGTTTTTTGTGTATGTATTTGTAAAAAAAAATGATAATTTCGTCCTTTTCGAGGGCCGGTTTTGTTGAAAGGGTCTCGGATATCGATAAAACGATATTCAATGTCCTTTTTAATTTGGTTCAGAATTCATTTTACGCTCGATTGATATTTTTATCGATTTTTCAATGAAAAAATAATGAGATTGGTTATGTGTAGAAATTAAAAACTTTTAAACTGATTCTTATAATGTAAAAAATTAAAAAAATCTCGTTAATGTTGGTATGCCTACTGCGATATGCATACGAAAGGATGTAAAACATCTTTTATTGTACATTGCAGTTTACGTTAATGGCAATCTACGCTCGCTTCAAATGAAACAAGCAATGTATAAATAGCACAGTTTTATACTGTTAGTTAACTGTAGCTTGCAATAAAAAGGATGCAGGGCACGTTCCCCTTGCATAGTATGCAGTATGCACCTGTCTTTACTCATGACTCACTCCTAACAAGGGGGACTTTGCATATAATTTATTTTTAATTTTATCGATGAAAAGAGCTTTATTTGAAAAGAATTATGTTGTAACAAAGTTAAATTATGTTTAAATAACAAAATTAAAGAGGTTATTTTGATGCTGTGGAAATTCTTTAAAAGTTAATAACTTTAAAATTTCTGACAAATTCTTTTTCATTTTAAATGTTCTTATTTTAACTGTACGAAATAACGAATTAAAAATGCAGTGCGAATAAGTATTCAAATGCATAACCCACTTTCAACAGTAAATGAACGTATGAGTTAAGCAGCCAACAGCGCGGTCAGTTTATGATGGGTTAACGCTCCATGTAACTACGAAGTAGTTCACAGAGCATATACTTAACATGAACAATCTAAATTCTGACACATGTCGTTAAAATATTTCATAACCTAAGGGTGCTTATCCACCAAAAACGTGCGTGTATGTGTAGGGAGGAATGTGTTTGCAAATAACCAAATATCGCTTCAAACGCTAAACGGTTCAAAGTTCAAAACTAAATGAAGTGATTTATGTGGTTCTTTAAAAACCTATCCCTCGCTAGTCGCTACGCATCCTCGCATCAATGGACAATCACCCTAAACTCCAGGTTTTCAACCGATTAAAATTATTTCGAGATTCTTAACTAAAAACTTTTGTGCATATATCATCAATTATGTTTAAGAAACAGATTGACACCTACTATTAAAAAACCCTATCTGTAAGAAATTATTTTAATCACGAGGCCATACAAAATTTTATAAATAATTTTCTACGTAAAAGGTGTTGTTGGTTTTCATAAATGCAAATTGGCAAGTAATTTATCATGCTAGGTGTTAAGAAATTTCCGATGTAAAAATTCCGTTTTTATTAATCCTGAAAGTTTTTATTTCATCTTTTTATCAGAGCAAGGTAAATTATTCGGAATTTTAATGAGCAAAATTCTTTGCGCTTCATAAAAGTTTGCACTCAAAATATTTGGATATTTCAAGGTATTTTTATAGGAGCATTTCTTTTGAAATAATATTTTTATATTACCCAGCTTATTTTTTAACTTTTTTTTAAATGTTGTCATATCTATCTTACATATTCATTAGACCACTATTTAAAGAAGCCTATAATAGTTATTTAAATTTGTTTGAAAATTATAGTTTTTATTCATTTCAAGAAATGTGTCTCTATTTTAATTGAAATGAGTTCATTATACATCAGCGGGAGGTAATGGATTCCTGTAGGCGTCGGGAATTAATTCTTTCTCTTTCTCCACTATACTGTTAGAGCGGGACGTGGGATAAATCTGTCAATTATCGAAAATAGTAGGCGATAGTTATTTCTTTGTAATGACCTTCTCAAAGTTTTGTTATTGTGTCGTCGACAAATTGTTACTTTTGTAGTTAAGAGACATGTGTGGGTTTTACAAATCGGGAAACAATTAATACGAACAGTTCTTTGTAGAAATTACAAAGTCGTATTAAGAAATTAATAACTAAGGCCCCGGAATCACAGACACAATAGAAAATCTATTGTGTCGTGGACCGATCGGGCCGCTCGGGGCTCAATGGGTTAAAGATTTTTTAACGGATTTTAAACGTGAAATCAAACAAGAAAATACATAGCTAACATTTTTCGTAGGTAATTAATGAAAAAAATCGGTTTCTATTACAAAAATCGGAAGCAATATTTAAAAACATATGATTGATAATCTTAATAACATTTTTTTAGATATTTTACAACGGAAACTATAGAGAAGCTAAAGAACAAATCTTACCAAGCTACTCTTAACAAATAAAAGTACTATCTTCGCCTTATCCATTTAAATATGTAGTTTAAAATCGTCAGTTAGTTCAAAGTAAACTTCCACCGTAGGTACTTATTTTACTACCTGATAGATATAAAAAACGACCCTTTGTGTCCATCCAAAATATAGTTCAATTTTGTACAAATATAGTGTTTATTTCTCTAGCAATAGAGACCAAATTCGTCTATTGTAAACTTGTAAACTATATCTTACAGTTGTATTCATTAGACACTAATTGAAACGGATTCTGTATCAGCGTCATCGGTTTTTAATTCGAAAGTGAATAGTGACTTGTAATCTGAACCGACTCTTATTCAATTTTTTATTCAAATATTATTATTTCACTTCTTGTTTAAGGGCTTTTTCACGATTAAACCTAGATATCAAAAGTGTTAATGTGTTGTATTAAGTTGTTAATGTGTTTTCTATAATCTCATCTATCATCCAGTATAACTCCTAATCAAATAGGTTAAGCCGTTTTCAAGAAGACCAGGCAGACATTAGACAAATAAATAAAATAAAATAAAATAAAATTGTTTTATTTCAGAAAATTGCCCTTCCCATATGCAAGTTACAAATTACAATCAAAATAAAATACAAAAAAATTAAAGACAATTAGAGCATCATTTATAGTTTTTTCCTGGCTTTATAGGTTTATCCCTAGCATAATATGATGAATGAACTTTGCACCAGTACAGAAGTAAAGGATTGTCATAAAAGTTAGAGACAGCCACCAGAATACTATTACTGGAGCGTCTCATTCTCTCCCAAAAATTTGCGATTCGAGATCTCATTATGGCCATGAAATCCGGGACCCTCGTCTCCAAAAACATGCCAGATGCACTACAGAACCTGGGCAGTTTCATAAAGAGTCTGTATGCGTTATTATACTGCACTCTCAATGAAGAAATCGCTTTATTTGTGAAGTTACACCACAATTGACACGTATACATGCACATGGAATATGTTTTAAATAACAATTTTTTAACGTCAGTAGTGCACCTGGCAAATCTTCGCGCCAGCATGTTGCTCCGGACTGCAAGGGCCCTGCGCTCTCTTTCAATATCTGAATCGTCTTTTAGAAAATTAGACATTAGACAAAGGTTGTTTTGGCATTGCAATTGCTGTCATAAAAAATAAACCCTTATTTCAATTAATTATTAATGCCTCCATACAATAAGTAGGGATTCCGCAAACGCCCAGTAAAAAGCATTGTTTCAACTCCACAATCGCCGATCCACAAGTCTAGAACTAAGTATCATAAGATATCATCGCAGTAATAAAATAACTCAATGCGATTCAACTCTTCCCAACGTTACATTACGTGAAAGCGGTGATTTATTTTCAAGATATACAATTTAATTTCTAATACAGGATTAAATTTCGTTTATAACCTAAGCTGTAATCTTAAAACCATCCGTTACGGGATATTCATGCTTATTACCTTTTATCAAGGGCTATTATTGTGTGGGGGTAAAATAATATGTCCCGCCATAAAATTCTGTGGCTCAAAGATTTATGGATAAGACAATTAAGCATTGATTGGTGGTCGAAGCTCCGTTTTGCTGAGCCCAATGAAAGCTAATTTTCTTCTGTCTGATAGCTTTATTAATATACTAGATTTTGCTCGCGGCGTCTTCCGGACCCTTCGAAATTATGTCTTAACCTTTTAGAGGTCAGTGAGATAATAATTAATGGTTCTTATTGTTATTGAAATAAAGCACCAATAGATAATGACAACGAGCTGTCACTTAAAACTATATTATGTATTTAAATAGGTAATACAATTTTTTTATACTTATACTTTTTATTTTTTTTTATAATGAGTCCACCCTTATTAAATTCTTACACTACAAATGACTTAATCACTGACAATAATTATAAAGTATTTTTCATAAAAATAATCGCACTTAATTAAGACAGCTTACATAAAAGTTTTGTAACAAAAACAGTTTTCAAAGCGAAATGCTAAAGGTTGTTTTTGGACATGTTACGCAATTTGCCAACATTACGAGGTGAGAAAACTAAAAACACGTCTTGTTTTAATGGTTTTTACGACTTTATCTTAAATCTGTAGTTAACGTCGCCTTAAACGGTGTCATTCGCCTTAACAATGTTGATAAGTTTCGTACAAATGTATGGGATTATGTGGGATTACCTTGTTGGATAATGCTATAACAATAAGGGCTTACAAGGATTGATATTTGCTGCAAATAAAATGGTTCATACAGTGAGAACAGTGCACCTTCTTTAGATGAGTCATGTGCAAAGTATGGACTCATGAACTTAGAAAAGATGTTAGTAATATCATCTTTACAACATAGTTCAAAACCTTTACATAGCTTATTCTTTCAAATCTTTAAAATCAATGAACACGCTTGTCTGTGGTAAAACAAAAGGCTGATGAAAAAATATTTGCAGAATAACTTTCAGTAACCGATACTTTAGTAACAAGATCCTTTACTCCTGTAAACAAACAGTATTTATTAATACCTCAATTGATTCATATACCCAATAAACTCTAATACAGTTGCATCAAAGAAAGCATGCTCAAGATAATTATTATAAGCGATATTCCTTATCGAGTATATGGGATGCAATGTAACGCCGCCCACGCAAGATGGTACACGAAGGTCAATCGATGTACATGGTTCGGAATATAGTCAATTAATTAAAGTAATACATAATATAATGTACAGTTCTTATCTAAAAGCAGCTATAGTATATTCTTTGTTGTTTTTATGGGTTCCGAAATTGGCTTTCGTTTTCGCTACGTTTTTCCAATCATATTATATGGATTAGTTAATCAAAATATTTGTTTCGTAGTATTTATGCATTAAAAAAGTGAATCTCAGTTATCATAAAGTTTCCTAGGTTTAAAATAATCCTGAAGATTTTCCACATAGGTTTTCTCAAATTGAACACTCTATTTAGATATTAGGAAAAGCAATAGAATTATCGAAAACATAGTGCTCAATTACCTTAAAGAATTCGTCAATAGTGAAGTCTGCCTTTGCATTTATCTTCTGAAGACACGAAAATAGCCGTCACATCATCTTAATTCCCAATAACAACAATATACAGAACCATTGGTCACGCTTTCATACTACCAAACAGTGTTTATAAATTTAACAAACACTTCAGAGTTTATTGGCCGTGGACCTCTTGACCCCACCATGTGTTAGGGACAAGTGTTGATGCCAATTTCGTTTGAGATGGCCAAAACTGACTGAATAATTTGTTTTGGTATATTATTTTATTGTGACGCGTTTGACAATGATGGTTTCTGAATTGGTGGTAAATGGTTAAACTATGTCATGACAAGGTCGTGACGATTCAAAAGTGCTTCTAGAAGAAATCTAATTCATACTAGGTTTTTTATAAAATGTATTAATATTGAAAAGCTGAAGAGTTTGTTTGTTTGAACGCGCTTATCTCAAGAACTACTGGTCCGATTTGAAAAATTCTTTCAGTGTTAAATAGCCTATTTATCGAGAAGGCTTATATTATCACCCTAAGACCTACAGGAGCGGATTAATGCGAGTAAAAACGCGGGGCACAGCTAGTTGAATAAATAGATGTTTGAGTTTGAAAATGATTCTTATGCTGTAGGCTTATAGACGTTTCTCTATGTATGTTGTAATTGTTATGTAATCTTTTGAATGGTCTTCCTAAAGGGTTAACAAAAATCTTGATATACAGTAGAAAGCCATTAAGAGTAAGATTAAAATCACACCCACACGTTTTAGATTCTTTTAACGTGACCGCCTTCTTTGTACTTAGTGTTTCGTGTTTTACAACCTGATAGGTACAGAGTTTGATCCGCGGTCCAGATGAGGAATAAAAATCTTAAAAAAAGTTGAAAAGATCACCTGAAAAAAAGCATATTACAAAGATATATTAGTGAAACAGGTTTAATAATAATAAAAAAATAGGACAAAAACGATCCATATCTAAGGCTGCACTATTTTCAACAAATTTTCATAACATAGACATTTGTTATTCTTTCATTCTTCTCTTCCAATTTAATCAATATTATTTTCCCAGTACCATACACCTATAATTTAACCAACCTGAAGCACATAAAATAATACACCTATTTGCTAGTAAATACTTAGTTCCTCAGGTACAAGATATTAATTTGTACGGAATAACATATGAAAATGCATTCACTTAGCTCACGGCACTATCAAAGCCATTGTTGTACAATTTACACGTTGAGATAGCGTAGTAATAAATTGACTGCCAACATACCGTTAGTGCGTTTCAAATGGATTCAAATTTCAATCATGTTTTAGTTAAATAACTTTGTATCTAAATGTAAAAGTATTTAAAAACATAAACAATTTTATAAACATTCACAGAATTTAAAAATAGAATATTACTGTAATGTTTTAACTAATAATTTTTGTTACATGATTATTTACTGTTATGATAATTTAATTTATCCCTAATTTATATAAGATGCTTTCTTACAAAGTTAAGGGTCGTCACATCACAAACTGTACAATTTTCAGATTATTTTGAATTCATATAGTTATAGAATTACTACTAAATTTGAAAGCTTAACGGCCGAATACTGAAACGCCACTCAAATCTCAAACTCATCTAATTGCAACTTAAAGTTAAGCATCCCGTAAATTTAACTGCTATACACAAACGCCACTCAAGCAATTTGAAACCGTGATTAGGCAAGCAGTCCTCAAATGTTTACATAATGGCAACATCCTGTTAGAAAAATTGTAATCAGCATGTTCTCTATTACAAAATAATTTAGGTCACGTCTTGTATTCGTTTTACGCAGTCTTGTTTGAATGAATATTTTCTATATCTATAAATTATTTGAAATGTATCAGCATAATGTAATTATGGTTTGAATTACTATTGAAATTATATGTTTTTTACGTAAAAATAAGTTAAATATTTATTTAAGACGTCATAAAAAAAGAATTTTCTGGATACGTTTGACGTAGATTGGAACGTCAAGTGTCATTTCATCGTCAAGTGTAATGACATTGTTACGCGCGATAATTTAAACATTTCATTAGTGGAGTGAATTTCAGTTGATCATTATTTTATTATTAAAATCCTAATAACTGATTCACGATGGAGGATAAGAAGAAACGTGGATCTAATTATACACCTGCTGAGAAAGATATGCTCTTGGAAGTGATAAAAAAGTAAGTACTTACCCACATGAACAATAAAATACTATATTATTATTTACGTAGCATGAAATACTTTGCTCATATATGCACCCCTATAACATACAGAGCCAGGGCAACTGTTGTCTGTAACTAGTGATAATGAATGTGTAACCCTTGTGACCACTTATCATCTGAAAATCTCAACTTATAAATATGTAGTTTATTACAAGTACTTTTTAGGGTACTGTGACTAAAAGGTAAACGGAACCCTATTCATGAGACTTCGCTGTCTGTCCGTCCGTTTGTTTGTCTGTCACCAGGCTGTATCTCATGAACCGTAATAGCTAGATAGTTTAAATTTTCAGAGATTATGTATTTATTTCTGTTGCCGCTATAACAACAGAATAAAATAATTATTTAAAGGGGCTCCTATACAACAAACATGATATTTTGCTTGTTTTTATGCTAGAAAAAAACCGGGCACAGTTTTTTTTTACAAGGACCAATACAATGAGTATTCACACATACTCAATAATTTACAATCAATCAATCAATCAATTCATTTATTTAAAACATAGTCCATAGGTACATTATAGCAGAATTAAAATTAAAATGAAATAAAACATAGAAATTAAACATTTAATTAAATACAAAATAATACACAAACAACATCAGACAAACACAATATATAAATAATGTCAAAAATACAAAAAAATAAATTACAGATACCAAGTTTAATTTTTCACTCTCCATGTTAATAATTATATCAATTTTCTTTCAGATATCAAAATATTATTGAGAACAAAGAGACCAACGCTCACATGATACTGAAGAAGCGAGAGGCTTGGGAAACAGTATGCCAGCAGTATAATACTGTTGCTGTGAGCGGCTCCAGAACCTGGCAACAGCTCCGTCACCTCTATGAGAACCTCAAACAGAGGTCTAAAAAGAATATAGCTAAAGCAAATGTAGGCTTGATTTTATAAGGTATCTATTTTATCATATAACATACCTAAATATTAATTTATTTTATTTATTATATTTTTTAAGCGGCTTCAGTACTATGAGAACACTGACAGCATGAGAGATGTGAAAACAAAGGCATCATTAGATAAGGTTTGTTTAAATTAAATATTTGTAAAGAAGTAGAACCTTACTAAATATTTCCTCATAATATTATCTTTATTTTTATAGAAAGAAATTTATCGTACTGGTGGTGGAGCATACAAAAGTGTATTGACAGAACAAGATGCACAAATTCTAGCCATGGTTGCTCCTCAAATTCAACCATTACCTAATCCCTATGATGATGCTGCAGCATATTTTGGTTTGTGGAATATCTGCTTTAAAATCAAAGGAATTGGCATTATTGAAATAAATTTTGTTTCTGCAAAATAATAATTATGTTCCTTTTTAATTTATAGGAGATACAGAACCAGAAGTAACAATAGAAAGTTATACAAAAAAAACTGATAGCGGAATTAAATCCTCTTCTGAAGTAGAAATAATCCACATCTTGGGTAAATGTAGTTGTAATGTTTCTATTAATTTTTTTTATGAATTGTATAAGTACTATAAGTACATATTTTATTTTAGATGACCAATACATAACCATGGCAAACAAGAATACAGCAGAAAATAACAAACCTTGTACAGTTACATCAATAAATACAGCTGGTAATATTTTTTTTGTTATTATTTAAATGTATATATGTATATGTTGTATAATTTAAATGTTAAATTTGATATAATATTGAAACTAAGTATAATTTTAGCTATGTGAAGGCAGTTCATTAACTTGTAATTATTTTGATAGATGACCAACAAGCTGCAACAATTATCATACCCCAAGAAAAAAGCCCAAAAATCCAAACATCATCCTCAGCTGGTAATTATCTAATTAATTGTTCTTTGTATATTATTATTTCTATTCTTTGTATATATTAGTATTAGTGGTATAAGATTTTCAATAATTTTGCATTAATTACATTTTTCAGGACAATTGAAGATATTGAAACCTACACATACTACAGTGAAACAGCAATATTTTCGGACAAAACTTAGAAATGCCAAATTAGAAACCAAACACCTCATGAACAAGAGCAAAATGAAAATGAATCTGTACAAAATAAAAATGGAGTTTTGGAAATTGAGACTACAGAAACTAAAATCTAAATCTTAATAAACCTATAATTAAGTGGAAAAATGTGTATTTATTAAATTGGTCCTTACTATGAAGTTTTGATTGGTCTCAAGCCCTATAGGTTGTTGTACCATATATTCCTCCTCAACATAGGGTAAGGAAATATCCTCGTCCCAAAGTTCATCCGATCGTGATAAGGCAATATTATGAAGCACTGCACATGCTACAATGACCGGTGGGATATTTTTTATTTTTAGACCCATGCCTTTTTGAAGGCAAGGAAATCTTCTTTTGAGAACACCGAAGAGCCTCTCCACAGGATTTCTGGTGCTTATTTGGGACCGATTATAAGCTTCTTCAGCAGCTGTCCTTGTATTTATTAATGGGGTAAGTAAATAAGGACGACATGGATAACCACTGTCCCCAAGAATAATACCTGTCCCAAAGTCCCCACGCTCTAATTGGGCACACAGTGGTGAATCGTTAAATATGGTACTGTCATGCACAGAACCTGGCCATCTAGCAATAATATTCCTAATGCGCAGTCTTGCATCGCACACCATTTGCACATTTAATGAAAAATAGCCTTTTCTGTTCCGATAAATTTCAGATTGGGCCCCTCCTGAAAATAAATTATAGTTGTAGTATGTGACAATAAAGCTAACTTTTACTATGTATAGTACTGTTAATGGTAATGTTACACAGACTTATCTGCTGTGTAATATTAGCATTATTAATCAAACATAAAATTTGGGGATATGATTAACAGTGAAGTTGGCAAGCACATACCTGGAGAATTAATTTTGATATGAGTGCAGTCAACAGCTCCCACAACTCGCGGAAATCCTGCTATTGCAAAGAACTCATTGGCCACAACTGGAAATTCTTCATGTGTTGGCATATTTATAAATCTTGACCTCAAGCTGGCTATTTTGGCCGTCACTCTATGCACTATTCTATGGACCGTTGGTTGTTCAACCTCAAAAATATCGCCTATTACGCGTTGATAGCTGCCTGTTGCATAATAACGGAGAGCTATGAGAATTTGGTCCACTGGCTGTATGGCTCGGTTTCTTTTTGTTAACGGCTTGATGGTACTACCGAAAACAGACTCCAAATATAAAACTGTTTCTTTCGAGAGGCGAAACCGTGAAACAAACTCCATGTCGTGGTACTTTTCAAAAGCGTTTAACTTTTCTTCATTTCGACGGCTTACGCTTGGTCTTTCGTGATCCGAAAGCGAAGATAATGATGATAAAGACATTTTATCACTTTTCTACACGAGGAATCCAAGTTTTAATAGATTTGTTTTGATTTGAGGGACCTTGCGACCGTTCTCAAATCTAAGGGCTGCTCAAATCAGTTTGACAGTTCATTTGACAGTTAAATAGTCTTGAGTAGCGTTCCTGTATACGACTTTTAAACTAAGTGGACTTTGAGCACAACTTAATTTAATGTGCACTTAAATTTGAGAGATACTTAAAATTGACTTTTGAGAATACGAAAACAAAGTTCAAGAGCTGCTCAAACGTTTAAGCAGCCCTTAAATATTTGAGTGGCGTTTCAGTATTCGGCCGTAAGTTTCTTAATTTATATTAACCAGTCCAGTTATTATTTGAAAACAATTTTGATTTACCTATTGTACTTGATTTACCTATAAAAAAACATCACACTTTAGAATAACTACCTACTAGCTATATAAACGAAGATTCGTATCCAGGACCCAGTTTACCTATAACGATGAATTTCCACATAACTCAGAGCTTATAATAAGAAAAGCATCAAGCATTCCCTTTTCACTCGGCTTTCACTAAGTTATTGCATAAAGCGCTATCTTAACTGCTATCTAGGGTCGTAAAAACATAGAGCTCATTCTATTAATATTGTAGCCGGTCTATTTAATTTATTATCTTGGGAAATAGCTTTAATTGCGGTTTTAGCGAACGTTTCTTTAAATTGAGGACTTTATTAATTAATGGCATGGAAATGCAGTGTCAATAGTAAACCTTCGTAATCGAGATGGTATGTATCTAACTATATATTTACTATTTATTTAACTAAATATTGTACACACACTATTTAACATTACAGTACATAAACAATATTGTTGTACAGATGTGATGTAAAGTACAAAAGGTGACCTTATCGTTTATAAGCATTTCTTCCAGGCCACCTATTAAGTTTAGCCTCATTCAAAAGAAGAAAACAGGAAAGGGTAGGTATAAGTTTATTCCAATAGAACCTTACAGACACTTATATGCTAGATATCATGTTGTCCGTCTGTATGCTTAAAAATACAGTTTAACCAATTGAAATAACGGACATGGACTTCCTATATTTTTTCAAGAATCGCGCAGTAGGTACATAGAAAACGGCGGCATAAAAATAAAACATTTACAGATGATACTTTGTTAACAAATTTCAAATGTTTTATTCATATTGCATTTTAAGTTGTTTTGAATGGACGCCAAATACGAAAGTTCTTTTGTTTGTGGATTTTACCAAGTTGTGAAACGTGACCTTAGGCTGTGCAAATATTACCATGTTTTGTTTAAGGCTTATACATGCGCTAATAACCTTGACCATACTTGACGGATCTCAAACCTCTCCCGCTGCACCTTCTTTTTTCCTCGCATTTTGTATTTAAAAAGATACCAATGAGTGAAACAAAAAATCCTCGTCAGGGACTGTTGTGTAACTGATAATTTATTAAACATAAAATTTTCAGAGCTCTAAGTCAGTAGGTTACGAAGTTTATAGAGTATTTGCGGAAAAATCGATGACCACGGCACATTTTTTTTCTAGAAATCTAAACTTTGGAAAAAAGTCCTCGCGAGCAATTAAAGATCAAAGACCATCCTATTTTATATATTTTTTTCGGTATTGTGCTTTATGTTGTACCAGACTTTATAGAGGTTGAACATAGTCGAAATTGCCGGGTAACGCCTTAAATACTTCAACACTTTGCTTTATGAGAAATTTTAGAGCTAGCCGATGACATTTTCTAAAAAAAAAACAGATTTTTTTTCTTCGTATAGTCGAGTATACAAAAAGTTGAATATTATATTTTTTATAAAGAATAAGATAAATAAGTATAGGTCATTATATAAAGAAGCCAAATAGACAAATAAAACTACTACCTAGTTAAAAAGCGCTCTTTCCTACGAGGCCTTCGTGTCTAGAGTAAGTTTTCTTGTATATTTTATTAATTTTTCATTTCAACTTATTATAAAATTTCTATTTATTTTTCGTTAGTAAGATTAAAGAATCTGTTTTGAAAGTTGTAATTAAAACATCACAACGATGTTATCAGTCTAAGATAAAGCGTTCCTATGAAATTAATTTATGCAGTTAAATAATAAGCAAGTATAATAACTACACTCATGTAATGACAGTATGTATAAATATGAGTGTTTTGATAAAAGAACAACTTAATTTTTTTTTAATTAATTATCTGTACTTAACTATCTCATCAAAGTTTACTTTCACTGCATTTATTACTATCTTACGCCAATCTCTTACAGAATCTGTTTGATGCGTTATAATTTTTCAAACAGGCATCCCTAAATAGCTTGCATTAGAGCAGGTAACCTAATCTTTGATGTTTTATTTCCTGCCCCTAAATAGGGCGTTCAACGAACCTCGTTATGATCGAATGTGATGCAATGTGTTATCTGTATTTTGATACAGATAAACGTAAGTTCGTTTGAGGTAAATAAGCTTCAGTCAGATGTAAATAAATAAATGATAGAATAAAATACAAAGTTAGGATAGATTTGTTTTTTTAACGAAAAAAATTAATATGCACATATGAACTGATAATAAACTGTAATTTCAACAATAATGTGAAGGACAAGTTCTTATTCTACTTCAAAATAACAAACGAATTTATAATGATTTTTAACTGCGTTACTCAACTAAAATTTAAATCATAACGTCTATTGTTAAATAAGTTGTTAAATTATTTACAAATATTCCAAACGAACAGTCCACAATAAAACCAGTAGCATAAAGTATTACTTATAGCCCAGTCTTTCTTACCTACCTTATGCAGCTAGCCGTAAATATTTCTTTTTATTACAGCAATAATTTCCAACTACCTTCAGTTAGTAATTAACATGCCATTTGCATTAAATTTAATACTGTAATCCTATTATCAATGTTATAACTAATAAGGTTGTGTCATACATCTTAATCTTAATCTTCTTAATCTTAATATTAATACTATTATAAAGGCGAAAGTTTGTATGGATGTATGGATGTATGGATGTATGGATGTTTGTTACTCTTTCACGTAAAAACTACTGAACCGATTACAATGAAATTTAGCACACATATAGAGGGTAACTTGGATTAACACATAGGATAGGTTTTATCCCGGAAATCCCACGGGAACGGGAACTATGCGGGTTTTCCTTTGAAAACGCGGGCGAAGCCGCGGGCGGAAATCTAGTTATTACATATTTTATATGTTTTCATTACTTATTATGCTACCTTCCTACTTTGTTCAAAGGAATAATGAATTGCATCTAGTAAATTGTGGTAATGTTTTTACTCGTTGTAATATTAACATTGAAGATATATGGATTCATTAAAATACGTCTCTTAAAATCACATAAAATTATCTCTGTCTATTCAATAACTTGTAAATATGTATTAGTTAAATAATTTAGTTGCTTAAATAATGAATTTCTTAAAACATATAGGTAAATCATTCCGCAGTATTATATAGGTTTTGATTCATTTATACTTAGACATTATACCTTTGATTGCCACTCCTAACATCTCTTAATTATAAACATTATTTTACTGCAATATCTTAATAATCGTAGCTTCATCAGTTGACTTTCCTCCAAAGCTTCTTCAAAACCAGACACCATTATATGAAATCTTGGCAATTATATAGTGACTAGTTAGCCACAAAGCTTGTCGCTAATGGCTTTCGCCCCATGTTAGTTACTAATTAAATAATTGATACCTCAACCGCGGATTGGGGCTGTCACGAAAGATCATTAAACTGGCCATCAATTAGCGCATCTAACTTTCTATTTTCTAAATACCAGCCCTTTGGAACGGTATAAGCTATAAACTTTTCATTTTCTAGCAAGAGGTACTTTTGAATACTTTAAATTTTGACTCATAAGATTTGTTTTTGTAAAGCAAAGGATACCTTGGCAATAATAGATTAAATCTAAAGGGAGTAAGGGCATAAATTCACAACCAACATGCTGTATAATGGGTAAAAGACTAATCATTTTTGAGCTATATGTTTCCTAAAGATTCCCACTACACTGCGCTAAATCACAAAACATCAGTGTAACATACATCGAAATCCTTTCAAACTATACCTTTACATTTCCAGTAAAACCTCATTTGCCTAAAAGGTAACAGCAGAACCGCGGTCATAAGCAATTACATGCTTTCTTTTCTAATACTCGTATTCCACTTTACTACTTAATGATCCTACGTGTCAAGAGCGGCAAATTATAGTTAGAAACTGTTGGAAACAAAAACATAATTACTTTGTAGACTTGCCTTTTGAGGACGAGAGAAAAAATTAAATGCACTAGTATTTTGCATCCGTATTCCAATTCTGTACTGATTGGATGAATTTACATTAATGGTGTATATGTTAACCGTTTACGTGTTTGCAAATATGTGGAAATGGTATCGATGTCAAGTCCTCTTAATTGTTTATGTATGCTGCTTATGCGGAATCGGGAAAGTTACTCAATGTTGATGGTATTGAGTTATGCGAAGTATTCTATATTGTTATGTAGCATTACTAGTGAAACAAATGAGGAAGTCCAAATTGTTTCCATCGAATCTGATAAAAAATATTTCAATATTTTCTTTTATTCAACCTTTATTGATCATGGCGATCGCGTTCCATTCAATGAATCTATTTCAAGGGGTCGTTTGGTATCATTATTGTTGCTTTTCGAGGGGCCAAAGTAACTAGCTAGTTAGGTAATAGTCCTACTTTATCGGTTACTTTTCGTTTGTCATCCGCAAGTCCTTATCACACTATCAAAAGGACCCGTTTATAAATAGCCGTGGAATCAGAGGAGCTAAAGAAATTTCTGGATAATTCATGAGCCATTCAATTCCGAATATGGATGCTTGAAAGTGATTTCGAAAAAGCGGTGCGTGGTTCTCCCCAAAATGGTAGTGGGCTTAATCCAGTTCTAATAATGGTATTCATTTTGGAGATTATTTTGATAAGTAAAGTAAAAATTGGCTAAATGATTTTATCAGGTTAATTGCGACGAGTTTTCATGTTCCCAGAACGTCATCGTTGATTCTTATCTGTTGCCCACAGTATAGTTTTTTACTAATGTTTCCCAGAATTATATTCAACGTTTTAACGTTTTCATTCACCAAGTTTCACTGTCAGTTATCAATTACCACAATTACTTACATAAAATCTAAAGACACCGCGACCGTTCAAACTACAATTCGGGTAACAGCTTACTGTAACTTTTACAATAAAAATTACTCAAACATTTTCTTCGATCAGATTAAATTCCTCGGTTTTATCATTTGCAGGAATAGATTAAATGCACTCAACATTTTATCTATTTTTAGAAAACGTAATATTAGTCAGTTTTCCACAGTTTTCATATTGGGAAAGCTTTTTAGTTTTCCTGTTACACATTGAATAATATTATACATATTTAATTATATTTTCCAGAAAAATGTTAATAAGCCACTTACTATAGAAAATTATTCTTAAGGCTTTTCATAATTAGCATTCGCATTATAAAAAAGAATAATATAAAGCATTTGAATAATACTTCCAACAATAACAAATGTCCGTGACGTTAATTCTAATCCAATTCAGTGACTTCTCTAATGGGATTAAAAATAAATCTCATTGTACGTAATCCAAAACACCACCATTTATATAGAACTGAGAATTAAATAACGTTTAACTTAAAACTAATAGTTATCTTTAGGGCTGCGTCTATAATACAATTAGTATTCTAGACGTGTATTTAAGTAGTCCATTCTAATTGACTTTCATTTATAAATGCAACTGGAAATGTTCCAATTTCTGATAAAATCAACAATTTCCTCTCTCTGCATTCATTTTATGTATTACTAAAAAAGTGTGGTATAAGGTCATCCAACTATAATTTGCCGATTCGTTTACTTCTAAACCATTATTATTTTTCTATCTCTTTCTAAAGTTTGTACATTCTATAGTAGCCACGTCAATAAGTTCTCAACATTGACGTTATATGTAGAAATAATTATACCACCAATTGTCCTAAAAGGAAGTCCCAATTTAGACCAAATCTTGCTCTAATTCCCAGCGCATCAAATCCTTAACAACACCGTCAACCCTATTTTCTGGTACCTATACCAGACTAGTCGGAAGCAATTACCCGGTGGGGTTATCGAGCATCGACACGAACTATTTTTGCTCAGACACTTAAGATACCATTGTATTGTCTTACTATTGCCACTCTCATTGCTCGCTTAATGATTTCTAATATCAGCTTATCGTGGTGATAAAACTTTGGAATGGAAGTTAAGGAATCCTTTATTGTTATTCCGTTCGCTTTATGGCAGACTTCCTTCTTTTGGATGGACTGATAGTTTCCCGCGGATTCACTCGTCTAGTAACTGTTAATGGTTATGATATATCATCTAAAATTTTATACACATCCTTTATGATGTTTTTGCGTGCAAAGAATAAGAAATATCTTACCATCCTCACAGACTTTCACGGTTATAAGAGTAGTAGGACTTCACTATAAATCGATTATTTTTAATAGAGCTACAGGCAATTATTTATCTTAAGATATATCATCAATGCGAACAGGCCAGTTGAAATAAATTGTAAATTCCATCATGCTTTGTGAAGTATAAAAGCTAATACCAGTATATCTTAGTTAGCATTTATAAAATCTATTTGAGTTAAATGTCAATGGTATGCGACCTTTGTGATATGGTATGACATTTTTAGATATAGTTACTTAGGGTGGAACAACTGTTTTATAAGAAGCAAGGCAGCTCTCGGATGAATAAATATTATTGATAAGGACATTTCTATAGACTATTTATTAACTTCGTGCCAAAATTTTCACTTTGTTTTTACAAAGTATTGAAAAAGTAATAATTTGCGGACAGTGTTCTCAAAATTAGTAGGTACAATATATGTAACTTGAGTTTAATAGTATCTATTGTTAACTTTTTAATTAATATGTACTAGGCAGCAGGCGCCTTATTGCCCATTTGTTCTAAATTTGATCACAGATAAAAAATTGAAGTCCAAAAAACATAAAGACAGAACTAGTTAAACTTTGTAGTATGCATATTGCAGTTATTCGTGTATTACATGTTATTAATATCAATAAATTACAATTGTATTATCTATCCGTGGCTACAATAAATTTGCTCAATTATCACGAACACCTAGATTTATGTGTTCCAATAATTCCAATTTGTTACTGGTAATTATGTGAAATGCCAGGAATGCCATACAAGGCATCGGTTGAGTTACAAATTTGTGACTGATTAAATTGTTTATTTTGACCATTTTTGGCTCAGTATTGTGATATGTTTTATTTCACGTACTATGTAAAACAGTAACAGTAAAGGTATATATATTATTCTCTATTATAAAAGTTTTTTTTAATTATTGGAAACAGTATCTACCTACCTAATATGTGATATATAAGGAAACGGTTTATATTATTAATATTTCATTTTGGGTATGCCAATAAAATCGTATTAGCTTAATCAAAAAAAAACCGGCCAAGTGCGAGTCGGACTCGCGCACCGAGGGTTCCGTACAAATAAGTTTAAAATTATTAAAAAAATATATATTATGTGATGTAACTAAAAATTTATGGTTTTCGTAATTTTTCCTTTATCTATGCTATAAGACGTTGCTTCGTACCAAATTTCAAGATTCTGAGTTCACGGGAAGCACCCTGTAGGTTTTGATTCCCTTGCAAGTGTCGAAAATTTGCGGCATAAACGGCTGTATCTTTTGATTGCGTTGGCTTAAAAGTTTGATTTTTTCACAGCTTCAAGGGACAGTAGACCTGAGCAATTGATATAAATTTCAGCTTCATACCTCCACGCGTTCCTGAGAAAAAGGGTCTTGACAGACGGACGGACGGACAACAAAGTGATCCTATAAGGGTTCCGTTTTTTCCTTTTGAGATACGGAACCCTAAAAATCAATAATGTTTTCGATTTGTTGAATAATACAGGGTACATTTAAAACCGCCCCGAGCGTTTTTGCATTGAGTAAGTCTTCAAATACACATATATTGGATAAAAGTTATGAATGAAATACATCAATGTGGGTCAGGGATTTAATACTCTAGAATAGTGATAACCTTTGGTTTTATTTAACACCATTTTTATGAGATATCAGTTTATGATTAGAGGTCGGCACGATCGTTACAATATTGGCTTAAATCTAATGTTATAATTCAATATTTTCTCATGACTCACAAGAGATTATAGTATTATATTTAACTAGCTTTATGTTCTAATTCACGTTTTCGTGTTATAACAATATGTTATGCAAATCGCCATGCCCTTCAAGATTTGTTATTATGTGAAGAGTCTGCTTATATCCGCCAATGTCTTTATATATATGTTTGAATCCATCGAAATTTGTTCAACCTTTTTGATTGGAGAACTGAAATGGCATTTCTTCTTTTCTAATAAAGTTCTGTACCACCAGGGTCAACCTTTTTGTTGTAGGTACTCATTGTTTCATGCGATACGTGCAGAGACTTTCTGTTGTTTTCTACTCAATCTCACTCACGAGAGCAATATTGAAATCTTTTGTATACTTACTTCTCCCATCGTGATATATACGGCCTATATCGTTTAACCATCATACCAATAACCAATCATATGTTTTATTTAAAGTCTAATAAGATACGTACTCTCGCACTCAACTATCTACAACAACCTCCAAACGTTCGTGTTATTTTAATTACTACAAAGAACAGCATGTAGAATACATACCATACCAATGTATAGGTACATATATTATATACCAGTAACATCGATAGTCGAATGAGGTTTAAACTATTTAGGGCATTAAGTACTTCCAACAATGGTGAATCTAACGGTTGAGAGACAGGCGTTTCGAATCGGCACTCAGACGAGCTATTTATATTATTCTTTATTAAGATAGATTATCGAGTGATGGCCAGAAAATATAGTTAATAGCTTAAGTATGGGTATGATGTGTAGTGAGGTAATTTTGTACGTGTAGGTTGCAAGACCGTCTATATTGATTAAGGTATTTAGATGATTTACTGCAAGATCGGATTTCTTTGCAGAGGAAAGATTATGTAAAATATTTGTGATCGAAAGTGTATTAACGTTTCCATTTTCCATCAATAAATTTCTTCTTTCTTTGCGTTATTTTACTAGAAAAATTGCAGCTTGCAAAAGTTTATCTATAAGGTATTTAAAGGTAATCAACCGATAGTGAGGTTTCATTCCTTATAAGATTTAATTTCCTTAATATAACTTCATTGTTGTAGTATTCCATGTTGCTTAAATTTGTAAAAATTAAGATGAACGTGTAATGTGCCTATATGATTGGTTGTTTTCTTAATTCATGTAGGTACCCATATTATGTTAAACATTCTATGATAAAAGAACCATTAGCCAGATATACATAAAATACAGTGTTTCCAAGTCAAAGTCGAATCAGAACATAGTTAAAGCTAACCTAGAACCTCCATAAACGTGTTACAAGTATGAAAGTACTGTTATACCTGAGCGGCTTATAAAATTAACACCTTACTTCATTACTTTGATGTTAACATACGCAAGGTAAAGAGAAGCTTTTCATACAAAACAAGTATACAAAAATGAAAACACATCAAGAAACTAGTTAGAAAACGTTAAATAAATAAAAAAAACTTAATTTTGCAAAAAACTAAAGCTTTTAAGTCTTTATCTGAGGATAAAACAAAACAAACCCGCTGAATCGAAAAAGAACCTCATTATAATCGACTTATCTGTTTTGGATACTACGTATAGACAGACACAAAAATTTAACCAAACAATTTTTACAAATTTTCAATTCTGATTTTTATTTGACCTTTATCTTAGCATATTATTTGTATTTGTTGACATTTTTGTTTAACATGATTATTTTCTGTTACAGGTAATTCAAAGCACATCTTAGTCGAATATGGCAATTTGGTAATCTATCTGGTAATGTATAAATAAAATCTAATATTTACACCCAAACTACTTATAGATAATATTATCTACACAAAAAAAAATTAAAGAACTCTGAAAATAAAACAACATTCTTAATGATATTATTATTATTCTTATTGTTCTTCCAATTTTATTGGATATGGCTTATTATATTGGTGGCAAAACAACTGAGGTATTTGAATATAAACTTAGTTATATGTTTGCATATGTATGAGATCAGATAGGCATCGGAAAGTTGTTTAAGATATTATATTTCTGTATCAAATTTCATCCAGAACTGATTGGCCGTTCTTGCATGATGGAGTAACAAACATTCATTTAACTTTGAGTGTGATTATTTAAAGATACAGTTAATCATCAAATAAATTATGACATAGTATAATTAAAACTTGTAAAAACGTTTAAGTGCACGAATTAAATTTAAACAATGTGTTCTAACAACGACGAAAACAATCGTCTTATTAAAATGTTAAAAAACTTTCGATGACATTATTTCACGTTGACATAGCTATTCATAATAACAATGATACAAGATAAACGAATAAACAGTAGTTGAGAAAGTGATAATCGACCAAACATTTTGCACCCACGCATCTATAAGGCAATGTCGAATATTTATTTTTGCATTCATAAACCACTAAGTTATTTGTTTAAATATGTGTAATACGATTTTATAAATCTGAGCCATATTTGTGAACATAAGTCTATTTATATAATATGATATTTTGGGATTTTTTATATTAAGGAATCCGTTAGGATTGTCTTTGTTGGAGGATGACTCATAAATAAGCTATTCTTTAAAAGTCAATAAGACTTTGAATATTTGGAGGATATTATCATAATCCTTGACCCAAAAAAGATGACGTTATTTATATCTTAAATCACCAATTCTCCCTTTGGAAGATTCTTATGGTACTTTAGCTAGCGGAAACAAATCAACACATAAAATGGTTGTATCTACTGTTACTATATCACTACTTTCCCGAAGGGGATTTCCAACAAAACACACACACAGACACACACACACACACATAGTCCGTATCTATGCAAGTAGCAGATAAGGAATCGTCCATTAACCCTATCACAATGTAAAGAGGTAGCAAGCTCCTCTTTTCCACAAGAAACATTTCCGACATGAAACGTGTAAAAAATTACAACCAATGATCACCAAACCAATGCAATATGTCAATTCGACTATAGTTAACCTATTAAAATAGTAAATTAGGGATCATCCATGTGACAATTATGAAAGAAGGTAGGAAGCTCATCTTTTCCTTATAAACAGTGGCAAAATACGTATATATAGCTTGTCTTTGAATCAATGACCGCCAAATACAATATGACAATTCAGCCATATTTAACCTGCTACACACACAAACACGTGTTCTAGAAAGGCCGTAGACAGGCGTGGGTGGACCGGCCAGTCCATTCATGAATTGGCCAACGTTGGGCAATCGACACCCACGGCCTAACGGACTTGTAGTAAATTCGTTAATTACTCGACAGGAAGTCTGTTTTGGTGAACTATGTAATGGCAATCGATTTGATCGTTGTTTTGCGTTTTAACATTGGTGGTTATTCCGATTACGTATTTAATATTAACTGTATTTGTTCCCTGTTTCAGTTTCATAAAGCTCGTTCTTCTCTTGAACAACAGGAACAACAACTGGAATCTAGAAATCAAACGGTGAATTTTGACTCTTGCTTTCGGTAGTTTAAACAGACGGATAACCTTCAAATTAGTAATATACGTACATTGCTAATTATGTTAGATTTATTTCCTATAGTCCCGATTTATTTAGTTCCTATTTTCAAAATATATATATTTTGATTTAAACTATTTCGAACATCTCTTATATTATCTGAAGTCTATAAAGATTAAAATGTTGCAAGACAACCGCCTACTTAATTATTTTAATTGATTAGGCTATGATTCAGAAAAATGACACGCAACATATAAATAAAGTGACAGTTAAACATCACACTTCGAAACGATTCACGCGCGACGAGCTTGTCATGCAAGCTTGAGCAAGCAAAACTGATGACATATGAAAGTTGTTATAAATTATAGATTTATATTGATTATTTAATTTTAAATATTGAGTTGCATAATAAAATATGTGTTATCCATTCATACTTATAACAATAAATTTCGTAAAATATCTATTAATACTCAGACATAATTTCTTAAATACATAGTTACCTTAATAAATAAACAATGTCGCACGTCGCATTAGTCGCTATTTCGCATATTGTTGATAATATTTGCAAATCTTATCAGTAATCATCCTTTATTTGGACTATAAATATCAAATATGAGAATGAAAATATCAAATACGTGTAAATAGTTGACAAACATTCAAACAAAAACTGTATGTACAAAACATAACTTATGACAAAACTGGTTTACGATCAAATTTATTGTAATGTTTTTAATTGCTCACTTGTTTTGTCATCATTGACTGATTTTAATTGATGTTTCATTGATTTAAAAACGAGTCGTATATTTTGTCAGTCTGTCCGGTAAAATGTAATTGATTTTAATGTGTTCGGATAGCACTATCCAATTAAATATAATGTACGAGTTTGTGTTAGAACAAATATGTAGACATTATTTATTAGTTTTATTTACATGTGTTGTATGTGAATAAATATTCAGATTAAATAATTAGTAATCTTATCGAGTAATATATTAATATTCAGTAGGTATATTGAAGAATTGTTGGCACAGCTTGTTTTTAAAAAATGTAGCTAGTTCTATAATTACATATTTTTTATTTTTAACGGTTATAATTAATGTTAAATTAGGAACAAATAAACTTATAAGTTAATATCAGAGGCGTCCAATTAATATGCATAAGCTATGCCTATTTGTCTAGTAACGATCGTCTGGTATATCTAGTTAGATACTTAGACGCTTTTTTTTTCTGAGGACATCCGTATACACGCATGATAACTATTTCCTTGTTCTCACTTTCATCTATTAAACTACTCTTTGACAAGCACTCCGCTTCGTACGTATTTTTTTACGTACATTGATAATTTGATACATTCACCAACTCTTGGCCTTTTGCAATGTTCGCAAATATAATAAATAAATGTTCAAATTGTTATTTCATTTTTAGTATCATGTTGTACATTAATGAATCGAATTAGATAATAAAGGAATTGCCCTTATTACGTTTTCTAATTCCCATCTATTCACCATTACTGAGGTCTTCAACAATTCAATATGAAGTCTACTTATGTTTTAGAAAACGCGTCAAAGCACAACACTAGTAGTTACATTTTCTTTCACTTATTCCAAGAAGTTTCAGTTGACATTTAAACGAGTTTCGTAACAGCTTTCTTAACTCAGTTTTACGTAAAGCTTACAATCCTATCAATTAGTGATTAATCGTTTTCGATGTTGAGATAACAATTATGTCGTACTTTAATCAAGTGATTTTTAATTAGTACGCGGTTGGTGACTGTCATGTTTCGAGTGTAAATTGTTGTTTTTTTTTTATAGGTATGACGTTGTATTTTTGTGAAATGCGTTGTGTCGAAATTTTTTGTACTACCTATGTAAGTTCTTACTAGGTAGGTACTCGATGGATAGTGTTATAATTTATGAACTCAAAGTTAGAGTAGGTAAAATATTTGATGGTGCTGCTAAAGGATTCATTATCTACATCGATTAAGTAGGAATTTCCTTAAAGACATTGAATCAAATAGTAAGTGAGGAAATAAATAATTTTTATCACTTATGGTTACAGAAATTTTACAAAAATTAAAACAAAATTCAACAAAGCAAAGACAATGAAAACAATACTTGTACCACTTTTCTACTCATGTGCTTGTACCGTTTTTCATTAACTCCATGAGAACATCTAGAACTTTCGACGTTTACGAGCTATAAATTACGAATAACCGCCAAAAGAATCGGTTCGTTTGACAGAAAACTGTGCAGCAGTGATTTATAGCTGTTGTCCGTCAAAATAATTAATATTTATCGCTATTAAAAGTAACATTTTAATCAAATTTTAATCAAAACAAAAACTAATAAACATCACTACACATTTGAACCAATTCTGACATTTCATTTTCAAATCTATTCTTTTTAATATTATGTATAGGTACAAGGCAGTTTTTGAATAATTGCATGTGCACAGATAAAAAAGTTTGTATGGGCCTATATTCATTCCCACGTTCCTTATCTTAAGATTCAATTTACAACTATTATAAATACAATTAATTGAAATGTATGGAACTTAGTGTGTGTTCTTGCATCCATAAATATCATCTAAACATATACTGCGTTTTATTTCTTTTGATAAAACTTGTCTAGAAGCATGATGTCATTTTATTAGTCTCACGAACAATCAGCATAATAATTAGAATATATTATTTACGGAAAAAGATAAGAATGTTGATATTTAAATTGATTATAGTTAGTAATAGTCATAACGTATATTTATTTTGCAAGGCCACACGTGATATGTATGTAGGTACTTCAATATGATGAATACTTTTTCTGAATTTACTTACAAATTCACTGTTTAACTGGTATTATGTTATTGGTATTGTTATTTATTATCAAGTCTCTTATTTATTTTTATTATTTAATAACGCAAAATATTCTATAAATTAATTTATTACTATCTACTTAGGTACTGCTATCTTTTCTAAAATATAAAAATACTTGCTTACTCAGTTAAATATTATGCCAGCGAGACTTATAATTTAGAAGTGTTTTCTGCCAGGCAACAAACGTATAGTGATTATTTCCCATTTCACTTCAGTGGGTGCGTTTATTACTCAGATTTTATGAGCTATATTTTAAGAATAAAGAAGCGCTTGAACATTTATGACCAAGTCGTAAAACAATACATATTTGGCCACAAGTTAGCAAAATTCATTAATTTTACCATCTTCATTCAATAACTAAGTTTTTGTTTCTTTACTTCATGTCTTCAGTTTTTTGCTTTTAATTTAAACCAGCTGTGCCTCGCATTACCGCATTGCTCCGCTCTTATTGGTCTTTGTGTGATGATATACAGCCTATGCCTCTACCTTTATTCTTCTAATGGACTATCTAACAGTGAAATAATTTTTCAAATTGGACCCGTAGTACCTGAGATTAGCGCGTTCAAGCAAACAAATTTACTCTTCAGCTTTATAATATTAGTATAGCTGATATCTTCTAAACTTTGTAAGTGTGTGCTCCATTAAACCATCTTCAATATTAAAGTCTGTTTTCTATTTAAAAACATTACATCAAATTTTAAGTAAGAACATGTGCAAATGTCCGTTAATCTTATATATAAAAATGAATCGCAAAATGTGTTGGTAAGCGCATAACTCGAGAACGGCTGAACCGATTTCGATAATTCTTTTCTTATTGTATTCCTTGAAGTACGAGGATGGTTTTTATGTAGAGAAAACGTAAATATGTACCACGGGCGAAGCCGGGGCGGACCGCTAGTTTTAATATAAACACAAGCATTTGGTCCAACATCATCGGTCATCGACTCCAAAGATTTGATATAAAGTTTAAAATTATTGACACACTTTATAAAAATACATATTCGGTCGAATATAATAAGCTCTAGGTATGTATATTTTATTTTAAGAAAATAAAGGGCATTACAGACGGCATTTTCAATGTTTTTCGCACATTTCAAATAAATATTTACGACTTTGTTTTAATTTGATTTGACAATAATAGTCCAAACATATAAATTTGTGAGTAAATCGAGTTTTAAATCAGATGTAAATTATAAAACATGACGACATTTCTAGTTTATTAGATTCGTCATAAAAAATAACACGATTCTTACTTGTTTTAATACTAAATAGTTGTTATGTTTCACGGCGCCAACATTGACATTTTATTCTAAATGTAGATCTAGATAGGAAGATAGTCTGACTTTGATAATATTCATACATTAAGCTTAGTACCTAAATAAATCTTATTCATTTATATAAATTGTTATTAATTATACTTAATTAAGTTCAAAGTTGCTGATTAATCTATACTTTTATTTAGGTACCTAAGTATACAATTTCTACTTCCCTATGACCACACTCGCTCTAACATTATTAATAATTATTAGAAATCGCTACAAAGTATTAATCGATTAAAATTCCTAAAATTCTAAATGTACTAAAAACCACCATGATTATTAAATAACTAATGCCCAAACATGTCCCCAAAATACAATAGTATCTAGCACAGTTCCAAAAAATTAACAGTACTCCACAGGAAGTACATCCTCTGAAAAATTCGCAAAAACGATTATTTCCTACAAAGATAACCTAAAAAAGAAACACACGTGGTGGGAAGGAAATGACCACTTATGACAATACTTTCGCCCGTTAGAAAGCGCGCATGAATATTCTTTAAACTTAAAGTTTTATCACGCTTAACCTATATTATAAAATATTAAATAGTATGTGATTTTAAATATTAAGAAGTTTATAATAAGAATAAAATAAGATGCAGAATTCACAGGTCTATTTTGTATTTATCTGACTTGAACTTCTATTGTCTATACATATATGGGCTTAATAACTTCTTCATATAGTTAAACATTAAACGTTTTTTCTGCAATATATATAGCTTCTGATGTATGTACATATTCTGATCATAAATTACTTAATTTATATACTATGTTTATAGATACATATGTATGAAAAATTTATTGTCCACGCATGTTCCTCGTTAGCTTGTTATCACTTCCCTGCATTAACCTTTATTTAGGTTCCATACGTGAGGTTCAGACGATAACAGGCAACTCAGCGTAACTAACTCTTGTAATAGGTTCTGCTAAACGAATGGTCAGATATATTGACTTGGTACTAACGTATACACGCTTCCTTTAAATGTGTTATTATGTTTAGTAAAATAAATTATTATTTGAAGCTTCAAGAATCAAGTAAAAACTGTAAAGGTACGAGTAGATACGTATACGCTCAACGCTTCCTTTGAATATGTTATAATGTATGGTAAAAGAAAGGATTATTCGAAGCTTCGAGGCTGAAGTAAAAACTGTAGAGGTTCAAAGGTTTATGTAGCTTTGATGCGTAAACAAGAGGAATATTTTACAAGAGGAATGTAAGTGTTGTAGTAACGAACTAAGCAGAGCTAGTACGGAGATGGTTATCTATCTGATGCACTTTAGCTGCCTTGAACGAAACACTTTCCATAAAATTTTAACAGTTTTTAATCGTAAATCAATCTAAGATAAAGATTTACTCACGCAGATACGAATCAAGACCACTCCATCGCCAAATTACAATACAATGTACACACCTTTAGACAGATTCCAATAAATATATTATGTACTGAATAACCCCATGATCTCTGATGCTATCTGAACAGCTTAGCCCACTGTGGAAGCAAATGACCTTTGCCCGTGGTATAGATGTTAGTAGATTAAATTAAGAGCCTGTCTGAGTGATAATTTTGTTACCTTTCGTACTTTGGCGCAACTTTCTAATGTGTTACGGAGATATATGGCGATGTCTTCTGGCTCCTTGCTTCATAAGGGTTATATAATGCAATGGGTACTCCTCGTCCTCATAATTAATTATAAATATATTGCTTTTATATTGCAATGTCTAATCTATTATATGAATCTTTCACAGTAAACACTGTCATTAATTAAACATTAACAATGACTAATGCTTTGAAAGTATCGCCTCAAGAAATTTCGGTAAAAATCAATAAAATATACTACTTAAAGCATTACTCATAATTCATTTTTGGTAATATTTGTCTTAAAAACATGCATTGACGCAAAACGATTAATTTTATCTGTCCCTTTACATTTTTGTATGTAAATCCGAAGCGTTGGCGGATACTGAAAAATTATTACAATTACGTACGTTTTTTTTATTTTAGGCCAAGCAAGATAATCGAACAATACCCAGTATTGAAAAAGGTACACGATTAAATACCTCGAAACATGTTATATAATGATCTATAGTATTTCTTTAAGTAAATTGTGTTTAATGTAAGCTTAATAATTTAAACAATATATTTAAGGAACTAGTACGTTTTCCATTCAACGATGTTTTCGTTATCAGTCAGAGGTCAGTAATTTCATTATTAGTCGACGTCATTATTAGACAAGCAATTGATAACTGCACGACGGTATTGACAAATATAATTCTTTCATATTGCATTTAAAATCCATTGTATCCAGCTTCGTAAATCGTAATGTTCAAGTCTATCATTGTTTAGCAATTGTTTAGTTTGTTTTAGTTAAACTATGAAAACAAATTATTACAATTTGTTATACCTAGAACAAAATCTGCAACATTCCTTAAACATTTCTTCTATATTTCCCCTGATACATATAAATAAAAGTGCATTGTATACCTTCGTCAGTCCGGAAGAAGCAGCATTTTACAATACCCAGACTGTGAATCATCGAGCGACATTTTTGGACATAATGTATTTAATTTGGCCTTGTTTAACACAGGATGCTCTGAGTGGCAACTACCTCGTTATGCAGTAATTTTTGCATTGTTCCCTCGCAAATCTATTGAAAATTACCAGTGTGTAACCGTAGTCTAGACTGACATGTAGATTAAATGTATTTTATTCGTTTAAGTACGCGTAAAGTTTGCGCTGAATGACACTGGTCAATGCACTTATTACAAATGGGTTAAGGTCAAATCAAGAGTCATTTTTTGAGTAGTTATCAATAAAAATGCTTTCTAAACTTTTTCGTTAATATAGCTTATTCCTTATCCAATTGACGATGAATTCTGCCATTATCACTTTGACCTGTGTTACCTGAAAACAATGAAATATACAAGAAGATACGATACGCATGCCAGCTGTGACTGGCGAATTGTGTAGAACAAGTTCTCTCATAACACCATTGTATTACCACTTTTCATGCGAATAAATTCATTTCATTTCATTTTCATTACAAGAGAAGATAGTCAAAGTACAGGATAACTTTTTATTACTATTGTCCAGCAATGACCTAAACAGTGGTATTGCATAATAAGCTGGATATATCCATTAGTATGCCCAGGATATCGATTCATGTCTTTAGCATTCGGATGGGGTTAGCTGGTATATCAATTGCACGATATTCGCAAACCTTGTTAAGTAGACAGTATGAATGTAATTGGCCGTATAATAAGGGCTACATCTTTCTTTAATATCTTAACGTTTTGGGAAGCAACAGGCTTCTCAACAAACTGCTCTGCATGTCAGTTCTAAGTCTTGAGTTAAGGTTTTTCTCTTTTCTTGTTTCTGCATTGTTTATTTGCCATATTTTAATCTAAAAGTTTACTTTCAAGTATGCTATCATTGATTACACGATGATTTGTAGTATTCAGTTTATTCGATTATTAGGATGATTAGAAGGCATTAAAGCATTCTCCTGACAGCTCTTTAGGCAATGACGCAAAATCATCTTCAAAGCGACTGTTAACCGCCGACCGCTCCACAACCTGGGGGGTTACCACGACAGCAGTATCGTTTCCAGTGTGTAAAAAAGACAGAGCTATTTAGTTCGTATAGCGCCATCACTTTCCCACACTGGGAATAATATTACTTTAGGTCTGATGTCATACAAACAATGGACCTTGAGCTGATGACAACAGAACCATTGTATTAACATTCATAACTCGTTGTTATCGGATGCATCTCGCTTTAAATGCTTAACATGGCACATCTGTCACTATCGATAGTTTCTCTTTCGGTAAATGGCGTAATAGTTTGATTATGTTTCGGACTCCTGGAGGCTTTTAATAGGTGTTAAATGTTTGATGAATTTCGCTTTACTTCTTATGGTATGGGTTTGGGCATGTTTTCATGTCTTGGATTCGATAAAATATATATCACAGTTGCTAGTTATATTATCATCTTGTTCTGAATCAGATTTAATAGTATTTTGAAATGTAAATTTGCCAGTTATTTAATTCAATAGTTTTCAGTACAATATTTTCTTAAAAATGGACTTTAGCCACCCGTATATTGTCAGTTATACAAATATCTTTTTCCATTTTTCTTCCAAGGATTCACAGTTAATTTGTATACCATAATATTAACAAACAAATGACGTCTATTTCACTATTAATTAAATACCAACTTAATATATCATTGCTTCAACTAACATTCCCATAATATAATGTTAATACTATCTAGAAATTTCTTCATCAATCCCTCATGTGTCTTATCTTACATCATTCCTATATTTTATTCCTTGTTTCTATCTATCGCCGCGGGACCTTTTTGATATAATCAGACACGCTATAGCCGTTTTTGCACTTCCGATGAAATCATGTTTACTTCATGTTGAAGATGTATGGGTAAATATATATATTAATGGTAGGTAAATTCAAGCATTTAAATCTCATTTTGGTAATTTTTTAATTTACGCGCGATACCTACGTAATGTTATCAACAAAAAGCATTTTTAATTGATTCTGTTTCGAACGCGAGTTTTACTAATGCATACTATTACAATAATACAAGTTATACATTTTTTTTGCTATTCCTATCTTTTATTTATTGACGCCTTCTTGTCGGGTTTCAATATTTAATGTCCTAGACGATTGTCCACCATTTGTTATAACCAAGGAATCCTGCTATAAAAAACAGCAAATTATGAACGTGCTAATCTCACCGTATCTCAGATTAAAGTACATTGCAGCATTTGCAACGGCCGTTAATATCCTGCTCGAAGATAAACGATAGTGGACACGAATTACGCGATATCATCGTACATACATATTGTTTATGTACAGGGAACAAGATGGGAAGATAGTTACTATGTTGCTGCGTCTTTCTGATTGTGTGAAGCGGATTTTTATCTTAGTTATTGCTAATGTGTTTCTAATGTGTAAGAAATATATGGTGATAATTTATGACGAACTGTGAACTTAGGACTCCCACCTAGGTCTGATTTTTAATAATTGTTTAAAACTTGTCCGCTTGTCCGCTCAATAAATGGCACAATCAAACACGGCTAATTTCGATACGATGTTCATGTTTTACCTTGGGTAGGTATTGAAAAATCAGCCCTTAGGGCTTAGTTGGTTGCTAAAATTTTAGCGCAAACAGTTATCAATTGTGTGTCCTTTTCCTTCTTGTTTATATCCTCCCTATACAAAATCTATAATTGTACAGATATCAATTATCATATGCAAAATCTAATTAAATTAATTGACGTTGCGTTTGCAAGCAAAGTAAATTAATATAAAATGCTGATAACGAGTCTTTGAAGACGTACATTCAATCAGACGCAATTTATATTTTATAACTGAAGAATAAGCTCACATCTGGACTGTGTTCGCGATTTAAAAAAAAATTAATCTGTTTGTAAGCGCAACACTTGAAAACGGCTAGACGGGTTTGGGTAATTTATGAAGTTCGTAATAGTAGAGACTGAAGTTAAGGTCAGTAAAATTAAGGTACCTAATGCTTGTAATTAAAAGTTTTTAATTTAAAACCTAAATTTTAAAATTCAATTAATATTACAATTATAGATACGTTTATACATTGAAAACAAGTAACAACACACCATTTTGCATTTCTGGTAATACTAATAATATATTAGAAGTAAAAAAAATTAAAAATTTACGTAACTGTATAAATCCTCTTCTCTTTGCTAATGGCTTAAGAGTAAGAATCTTAACATAATGCAATTGTCACCTGACACGTATAACCTAATAGGTTTTAAAATACCCAGAACTAGGCTTATCAATCGAGGCCACGGCTATCAGTAAGCAATATCTACAATATTATCAGCCGATTTGTAACTGTTATGGTCTGGGGCAGGTTACGAAATATAACTTCAAATTTTACCGTGGTAAATCTTCCTTAACTCACTTTTTAAAGGTAATTTGTTTTATATGATGTCGTAAATGAATTAAAACAAAAATGCAACATATAATAAATAATTATAATTCATCATTCGAACCAGAAATGAAGACTAAAACCTCACAAATGAATATTACTTATATCAATGACGGTAGCTGTATTAGGTATTTAATAAAATGATATCTATTTTTAATTAAAAATATAAACACATTCTAAACACTATTAAAAAAGAGCAACACATGCGAAATGAAAACATAATTCTACGAAATATTCACCGTTGATTAAAAACAAATTGCACAGGAAACTGCATGTGTGTGTGTGCGTGTGTTAATGATCAATGTATAGACATCTTCCCTTTATACTTGCACAGTTAAGTTACATAGCAATTAACATCAGATTGGATGCCACTTTTACTGTGTTTGTGATGAAACATTTGCAAGTGTGAATTGCTTACAAATACTATTTATTTTGTTCACACACTATCTGACGACTGTAGTTTTTCTTTCTTCGTACCATTATAAGTAGCCTATACGTTACGATGGTTTATAATCTATCTGCTTATAAAACTTCAGCCAAATCGATTCAATATTTTTCGTGTGAGAGCGGAAAACTTTCATTTTTATTATGTTTACACTACAGCTAAGGTATAGTAAACGTTATCTTCTGTGCAGTGTGCTCTACATGTCTCTTTCTTGTGTGTTAAAGATCATGAGACGGCATTATATTTATCTTTTGGCCATTGAAAAATTCGTCAAATCTTCCTACCTCATATCACATATGCAATACCCATATGATATTGAATGCTCGACACTTATACATATTGTTGTAGGTATAATACAAGGTTTATATTCGTTATTTTGCACTTAATATTTCTACAAGAAGTACAAATGGCAACAAGTTCTTTTGAGACATATCAAACTTTCGTCATGCAACACTAAAAATTGTGAAACATCCAAAACCTGAAGACTCATAAACTGGCATTATCGTGTTATTGATAACAATAATATTAAACGATAACAATATCTTTATCAACACAATTGGCGGTCAACCGACTGTGTGGCGCCAGCGATTCCGTCTACTATATGTTTGTATCTTATCCAATCTTTATTTTAACGTTTCAATGGTACATATTGATAAAATACTGACGAATTGAGACATTTGGTTCTTATGTCATTGTTTTAACGTTCTCGAATTTAAAACAAATCGAGTTAATGGCTTGTAATTGTATACGTTTACAAGGTAGTGGTAATTTAGAGATTGATGTCTACACCTTTCGTCGCCTGCACTTAACCACTCAAAGTGACTGAATCTTAAAGTGTTGCTTTTTCAAAATCTTATACTAATTAATAACAATGTTCTCCAAAGCTTTAGGTTCATCTATACTAGCGTAGGTAATTGTAAGCCCAGTACTTAAGATTCGCATTAAAAATTCCAATTGTAAAACAAAAAACCATTACGACTTCGGTATGAGGAATCACTATGTGTCAAGCTATCCAAATATGGACCTTAGTGAATCCGTGTAAAGTTCATATTCAATAGTTGATTAGCGGATATTCGTAATGTATGTTTTGTTAGTACATTCCTTGCCGTAAATAGTATGAGTGTAACGTATCGATGGCGCTTAACTACATAATGCATTCAGTGTTGCTAAATAATTATTTAAAAATACTTGACACTAAGGTGAATGCTTCCTAGTTATGGACCAATATGTTATGTGCATTACAGGAAATGAGTTTAGAAAATCTAGTTACTTGTATGTAATTATCATTTTCTTAGGTTGAAATGAGATGCTTTACTTCCCGTCTACTAAATTACGTCGATTGGAGAACATCACTTTTGCATTTATGATATGAATTACAAGCACTTACATTT
>CAJQZN010027285.1:0-48150 GCA_907164685.1 Colias eurytheme
AATAAGACGTGGCTCGATGGTTTTATCATTATAACATCCTATCCTATCCTATCGGGTCGACCAAGGGCCAGATGGGCTGACGAAATAGTAGCAGTCGCTGGCGGAAATTGGCTGAACTTAGCCCAACACAGGGACAAGTGGCATTCTTTGGGGGAGGCTTTTACCCGTACGGGGTCCATATAACCTACCTAGTTAAATTAACTTTATTAAATTATATTATCTTGATTAGTATCTAAACTCTTCTAATATTGTACTTAAATTGTAATTGAAACTATAACTGTATCTTATGGATCAAATAAAGCTTTATTTATTTTATTTATCCTATCCTATACCGAGCCCAATGGCGTGCCTTAAGAGAGGCCCGTGTAAAACAGTGGACGGAGAAAGACTATGAGAGAGAGAGAGATCCTATCCTACTAATATTATAAATGCGAAAGTTTATGAGGATGGATGTGTATGTGTGTGTTTGTTACTCTTTCACGCAAATACTACTGAACCGATTACAGTGAAATTTAGCACACATATAGAGGGTAACTTGGATAAACACATAGGATAGGTTTTATCTCGGAAATCCCACGGTAACGGGAACTATGAGGGTTCTTCTTTGAAAACGCGGGCGAAGCCGCGGACAGAAAGCTAGTAGAATATAAATAGCACTCACTATATGTGTCGGAGTGGTCACTCCTGTCGTGGTGGTGTCCGCTGCTGCTGTCCTCGTCCATCTCTGAGGAGCCCACGCTGAGCAGCGAGCCGTCGCTGCACGACGACTGCGATATACCAGCATGGTGGCGCTGAAATAAACAAACAAAAATAAAGTTTATTACCAAGTTCAAGTAGTTAGTGTACAAAATGCTCTCGGATTGCGATTACTATTTAAGATTTCAACTGTTAAAATTAGAATTATTCAAAGAAATGGAGTGGGCTGTGGGATAAAGAACTTTAGAGTTATAGACAATTGGCATTATGAGTCGATAAGAACTAAAACTTCTGTAAATGGAGTAACAATATTTAAGATGGCTAGAGAAAAAGATATGCTCAATTAGATTCAACTTGTGTTAATCGAATCATTATCTCTAGGTTCTAAAAGTTAAGAATATTATAGTAGGTTGGATACAAAATTATTTTATTTGTAATGATACAGAACTTAGTTTTTTAGTTAGAAATAAACACTCGACCGAATATGCTTTTTCAGTACACAAAAAGTGTGTTATTGAATGCAGTGTAACTTACAGGTATTCTAACTTATTATTATACAGACTTCTACAAAACACAATATCTTAACAATAGATTCTTGTATTCCATTGAAAAATGGACATTGTATCATGATGAAACTTCTTAGTATAATTCATACAACACTACTCATGGTATTAAAAAGAACTTCTGACTAAGTACATATTTCTATTTATGTACCTATATATTATAACTAATACTATATATATCTAATAGAAATCCAATGGTCATTCTGCGATCTAAATTAATATTATGTAGTTTATATATTTGTAATGTGAAACCTATCGCTGTTGGTATCTCGGGAATAGGCTCTAGTTACGTGTCGTTCATAATGTGAAAGCGGTGAGGAATATATTATTTACATATCTATATATGTTAGCTGTTTAATACGTCTACTTTTATATTATGTGGAACTTTGGTTTTTAAACATGTGTGCACCTTTAGTGTGTAGCTACTTAGTTTTTATACATGTAATATTAGTATAATGTATCTATTTATATTTGTAACGTTTTTATAATTTAAATCTTTGTTTGTTGATGTATCTCTCAATTTTTTTAATTTTTATTATATCTTCTATATTCCGTATTGAATTATTTAACGGAAAAAAGGAACAATAAAACAAAATACTGACGAGTTAGTAACTATTATAGTCTGTACGTTTATTATTAAATGACGACTATGTTTTGTCAATAATTGTAGAGCTTCTTAATTTTTATATTACAAGTTGAAGTAAAATGTATGGTTCGTGTGGGTTCGATTTTATTTTCTACTATAGTATTGCCAGTTCTGTTTATACAAACTGTGATACAAACCTTAATATTTGCGCTGATGTACCTCCGCCTCGGTGGTCGCCTCACTACGTCACTCCCCGCACTAGTCACATAGAGCATCATTTTCACTTATTTCACTAATTTCACTACTTTTTACACATTACGACTACTTCACACAAGTTACTACTACTTCATACTTCACTATTTTACATTTAGTTATTATTTCTTACGCAGTTATCACATGTTAAACTTACTATCTATCCTAAAATGAGAGAGGAAAAATATGATTTTTTTATTTATAAATACGCCCATATTTGGTGTTCAGACGTGTTTATTATCAACTGATAATGTATAGATAATGATACATCGATTATCTCAAGTGTCGTTCATAAAACGTGATAGTGGAGTGCATATTGAAAGTAGATCGCATTTGTGACGTCATTGATGCTATGTTTATTATTTGCTTTTAAGGCGTAGGTACTCGATTATTTCGATTTGGAAAATTGCTTTAATCGTATGTTTTTTTACTATACATTTTGGTATTATTATTGGAGTGTACGTCTTCTATATTTATAAAACGCATGAATAGAGCAGTGTGAAATTCTGGAATGGAATTTCTTTTCTTTTTTTAAAGTCCACATTTCAAGCTTTATAAGGTAGGAGATGACGAATACTTTTCTTTAGAGAAAATTATTCTTTAAATATTATTTTATAATCAACTTGCACGTACGAGTAATATTATGAAGTAATAATTATATAACAAGTGTCCTTCGCTAAATTGATTTTTACATGTCTAGGGAATTAACGTTTTTAACCTCGATTAGCACATGTCCTTTGACACATACTATTAATATTTCATTATGATAATTGCAAGTTTGCAACATTATGCGTGTAATTTATTAAAAAATAAATTATCGGTTTGATCTTAATCAATAAAAGTGGAGTCCCATGTCCCCTAGTGGGGTAAGGGGCAGATGCATTATACATCTGTTTCACTGATAGATTTTCTTTAGGGACAAGTAGGTGATCAGCCTTCTGTGTCCAGCCAGACCGAGACATTTTTTTTTCTTCGTCTCCACCGGGAATCGAACCCAGGACCCCTCGGTGCTACGCTCACGCGTCAACCACTGTACCAAGGAGGCCGTAAAATTAATCAATAGTATATGCTAATAAAACAAAGAAGCCTTTTAAATGACATTTTTAATTACCTATGCATATTAAAACATTGTAAAAACCTTATAAATACGTGATATAGTTTATGAAGTTATCTTTTGAAATAAATGTGGAAATAGGTTGAAATATATGAATATATTCGTTCCTCTCACAAAAACTACTGAGCAGTTTTGACTGAAATATAAGACTACGATCTGTCAAAATCTAAGCACATTTTACACGGTTACCCTACCAAAACTAACTTTAACACTAACATAGTAAAAAGAGAGTAATAAATCTATTTTGTTATGCTTCATATCATATTTATAAACAATTTTTACTTTCTACCGTTCCAAACGGATAAGCTTAGGGCGCTTGTGCACTACAAGGAATTTTACTGTCCGGCATTCCGATTTTTTACGGTCCGGTGTGGCATGAAAAAACCGATGAATTGCTTGTGCACCTGTCCGTCTTTACTCGGATCAGTGCGGTACAGTTCAAGGAAGTTTGGCGGTATAATGCTATCATAAATGATTGTTTTTGCATTTTACAAGAAACGAGTAAAAAATATAGAAGGTGAAATATTATATTACTTCGTTATAATAAAAAGTAAAGTTCCGTAAGAGATTTAAAATGCGTGTTTCACTTATTTATTTTAATCGGTGACGAGGAGCTAAAGCTATTCCCACTTGAACTTTATCTTACCAATACTTACTTAGATAATAATTATAGGTCAATGCTTGGTCAATGTATATAAAATAACAATACCGACTTCTCAAATCTCATTGCCAACTAAAAGAAAGTAAAACAAGAGCTTGCTTTTAATTGGCATATGCAGTAAAAACAGTAAAATCCAAGCAAGTGGGCATTCGAAAACAATTATACCTACAGCGACTCGTAGATACAAAAAACCATCCGGAATAGGGAAAAGTAAAATGTCGGACAGTAAAATTACGTATAGTGCACAAGCTAGTATATAGATAAATGGCGTGCCATACCGGACCGTAAAAAATCGGAATGCCGGACCGTAAAATTCCTTGTAGTGGACAAACGCCCTTATCCGATAATCTGTTATCTCGACATTGACACTGACGTTAGCTCTATATTTGCTTCGAATATTGTTATTTGAATATTATTGACTTTCTTGAATTTAAATAAAATTTATGTAATCGTCGTACTTTCGACGTACGATCTATTTACATCAAACGAGCGAATGCTCATTGTAATCCCACCACGGAATCCCACTATGTCAAATTATTTTAGTGTAAACAAATGTAGAGCATTCTTTCGTTGCTCCTAGTGCGTTCGAAAAGATTCTATGCAATGTTCTAATACTGAACAACACTGAATACGAGTTTTCGTTAACACTAAAAGTTCACGAAAGAATGCTTTTGCTCTAGCCCAAGGTCTATGTTCGTTTGATGTATATGCGTATATGCACCTGTAGACAAATGATTGAGTTAGAATGCAAAACTAGATTAATTGTCTTGTTGTTTGAGCTTTAAACAGTTCAGAATTTAAATTATATAGCAAGAAAAAAATACTTTTGCACCCAGATTTATTTACATATCTAGTTACCTAAATTAATTCAGTTCAAAAATAAAAATTGCAACTTAAAAAGTAATAAAATAAATAATAGGTCTATTGCTTGTTCTTGACCTTTTATGATTAATAAATAAATATAGCATCCGGTATATTTATAATTAATTTGGCAAAATTTAAGGAATGCTAAAATCATTCATAAAATCGTAACTACATCCTGTGTTTTCTAAATCACAAATTATTTAATAAATCTATTATGGACATATAAATAAGCTTAGGATCCGGTAATTATTTCGAAAACATAGAATCTATATGTATTTATAAAATAATTATCTGTACGTACGTGCGCAATCGATTATTTGATATATCCTCTATGTTATCAATTATCTTTATAAAAATAGGTAATCCTATATACATTATTAACCTATATATAAGATAAGGAACTAATTCTTAATCGTCTGGATAATTTGCATATTTAAAGCGCTTATTTTAGATTACATTGTTGTTTGATTTTCTCTTTTATTTGAATTTCTAGTGAAAACAATGTAATATTTTTGTTGTTATCATTCAAAGAAATAAATTTTTGAAGTGAAACTTCTGTAAGCGCGTTGACAGTAAAACTTCAAGGTCGCAAAATGGCAATACCGTCACGTCATGGGAGTGAGGCGATGATTTTGGTATCTTGAATCTTGCCAAAGAAGTTTCACTTTTGACACGTGTGCCGAGCACACACACGCTCTTTTATATTTTTATTGTTTATTAATTTTTTTTTCTGTTATCGTTCTATATGAATATATTTGTTGCTTGTTATTTTTACGTATTTCTATACTTAAAATTATAAAGCTGAAGAGTTTGTCTATTTGAACGCGCTAATCTCAGGAACCACTGGTCCGATTTGAAAAATTATTTCGGTGTTAGATAGCCCATTTATCGAGGAAGACTATAGGCTATATATCATCACCCTAAGACCAACAGATCGGAGCCACGCGGGTGAAACCGCAGGGAATAGCTAGTAATATCTGAACTAGGAACAGCTAACCTTGGGTAAGCTTCAACTAAGAACATTATGATGACCGTGTCAAATGTTAATCGTATTCCATAAGCCTCTTTAAGATGTATGACTCCGCATAGACGGTATTAAAATTTCAATGAAATAAAACATTATTTATGTATTATTTACGATGTCTCTGACCGAAATTGTTTTTGATGCGAACTATAATATTAGAAAAAAAAAAATGTTGTGTGGTTTTATGAAACCACGGTAAAAGTGAAACTGTTCGAACTTTGAACGGTTCCGAACACTGCTTTGTGTAGCGCATGTCTCGACAGACCGACATGCGCTACACAGACCAAAAAGTTTGTAATAAAAGTTTCACTTTAAAATATGAATATGTAAATAAAAAAACGTCGAGAAAAATTATACAGCCATCCTGCTCTATACATCGGATGTACTAGCCCGTATCAAGTATGAAATATATTAAAGACTAATAATTAGGTATCATTATAATGTTTATTAGTTTTAAAACTTATTGAAGTTCTTTCGATCCGTGGGTTTCAAATTCACAATTTATTGTCTCTCTACCCTTACCACTGCACTATCGGACATAAAAACAGAAACAATCCGTACCGTTGCTACATATTTTTAACCTATATATACGCGTATTCTCAACTCAACAACAAAGACTATTGACATACATTTCGCAAAGCGTTATACACTAAAAATCACAATCCATTTGAAGCACTCAATATCACGCGTTGCCTTGAAACACAATATCAACTGTACACTAGCTGTCAAAACAACGGGTACACTATTAAATTACCGCTCGCATGTAGCGCTTGCGTGACGACAGCAATATATTATATTTTTCATTTCGAATTTTTGTTACAAATCCGAATTCAACTGCTTTTCCGTTTGTTTAAACGTTGACGAGTTTCAACGCAATTTGTAACGATACACTGCATGGGTGTTACAACAACTTTCTTACGTTTTTCTAGTGTGTAGAGAAAAAATAATATAATGCAATTAACTTGATTTATACGTCTGTCTTTTGTTATATTTATGTAAGGAAATGATTATTGTTAAAACATAATTATTATAAACGTTCGTTTTGATTTGATATTTAAACAAAAAATTAGATATACAATACTTATAAATTTAAATGTCGGAATACAATTTCCCTCTATAAAAAAATAAACGTTTCATGTTAGTCGTTTTCCGATTAAAAATCACATGTCTATAAATAAAATGTATTTATTTCAGTTGAAAATCTGTTAAGTGCTTTTCGCACGAAAGACTAGCAACATTTTCACAGATTTCAGCTTGTTAATTACTTTGTATGATGATAGAACATAGCTTGTTTCGTGTGCAGCGATGCGCACACTTGCAAAATTAGCTTCAAGTACGCAACGGTGACGCACCTGTCTGTACTCGTTTTTCCTTTGGTTGAAATCGATATATGTAAGGTAACTTGAACCAGTTCAAAACTTGTGGTATTTTTTGTGACTAATAGTTTTTTGATTAGATGCTTATTGTTTATTGATGTAGCACTGTAAAACTTAAAATCGATTATATTTCACTACGAGCCAGTGAATTAAGTTATATCTTTCAGACAACAATGCGTAAGCAAAGAAATATTAATAGATTATATTATAAGACTTAACATTGACAATAGTCTTATCGACAGAATGTACGGAATAGCGAAAAAGTCAATGATAAAAAAAAATTATATCGTTAATTGATAATAATTCATTCATTATTTTTTAAGCTCGACACTTTGTTTTGCGTGTTTACAGTCTGTGACGTAGCATGTACAGCCACGATAAATGAATCGTTTCAAGGGTTAAATTAAATGTTATGTAAAACACTCACTATACCTACATACTTACACTTTACAGCCTTGTATATGACAAGGCTGTAAGTAAAGTAAGTCGACTATATTATTTTGCTATGATCAAAGCGAACATAAATTATAGAGCTGCGAGACGGATCCCATTTATTAGGTTTGAATCACGTTCAAACGACACTCTCATAAGTCTTTCCGTCCATAATTTGCAAAACTAATGCTTTCTTGTTTCCATATAAAAAATTTCCTGTCTTTCAGGTCTTGGGTACTCAGCCTTTATAAAAAAATCGCATAACAACATAACAACTATGTGTAAAGTTAATCAAGCGACAAATTGCGTGGAATCCCGATGTTATTACAAATGAATTAGGTAATTAACTTGTTGCCATTTTTCTTGGCCTGACGTGTACTAGACATTTTTCGTGAGAGCTAAATTCTATTAATGCAATGACATTTGAAAATTGGAAACCTAACTCGTGTGATTGAAACACAGAATGTAAATTTTGCGATGTGGACATGTTTGCAAGTTAAAGCGCCTTTGAAATAGAGTATGCTGCAAATAGTACTATATAAATAATAAATATAAAGGTTTATTATAATTAGAACTGCATAGATTTGATGGTCTAGAAATTAAAGATTTTAACGTATTTTAATCGCGATTTATTCATAAGATTTGCTCGCTTCGAAGTGTGCGAAACGTCGATAAATAATATAATGAAAAAATGTTGTGTGGTTTTATGAAACCACGGTAAAAGTGAAACTGCTCGAACGGTTCCAAACACTTCTTGTGTAGCGCATGTCGAGTGACGGTCGGCTGCCGAGTAGGTATACCTACTCGGCAGCCGCGATACACGCGACATGCGCTACACAGACCAAAAAGTTTGAGACGATGTAATAAAAGTTTCACTTTAATAAATCGCGTTTAAAATCCGTCTTAAAGGAGAAAATCTCAATGTGGCCAAGTTTATAAAAAAGCTCTTTATTATATTCAAATAGATTGCGAATAAAAGTTCGCATTATAAAATTGCATAGAACTGCAATATCACATATGTATTTAAATTCATTCAACAAGTGGTAGACAATCACAACAAAGCCGTGCGTTGTTTTGAAACACAATTGTTCCAGATACGACACACCGGAAACGGGGTGACAGATAAACATACAGACATAGGGGAGCCGCGGAAATTTCACTATAAACTGTATATGTAGAGTGCGAACAAAATATGCATGCAATGAGGATAATTTTTTTAATGTTTCTTTTTATAAGTGTGGAATCCAGTGCATTCTTTTGGATTACAAGGAGCATGAATAAATTAAGCTCTCGAACGTTTAAACTGAAATATGAAAACCACCTTTCTTTACCTTTTTGCGTTTTCTATTATATTCTTATCAATAATTTATTATACTCGTCAATACAAATTGTCTGATATCGATGGCTGATAACAATTAATTGCTTGTCGTATATGAGCGATAACTTCAAATATATACCTTTTATAAGTGCTGTATTTCCTGAATGCATTATTGGTAATAAATAATTTATGGTTTAAATATATGTACATTTCACATACAATTAAGGTACTTACATATAACTTATATTTAACAATAATATAATAGTTACTTAATAAAGATATTCCGATTTGTTCTTGAATATGTATTTTTTTAAACTTATATAAGTATATGTTTATAAATATTGGTTTTTCGATAAGATTCGATAGCAGGACCTAAGATAAATTTTATTTTTATTACATTGATATTCTACGTAACTTTACTAGACTTTTCCAAAGTCAAAAGTTCGTTAGAAATACAAACAACATATTTAATTGTCTTTATAAAAACCTCAACAACAGAAATTAATTACGTCTGTTTTTTTAAATCATTGAAGAATAAATCAAAATCAAATTGTTGTACTGATTAGACAATAGATTATAGATATATTACGTACTTAGCAATTTAAAATCTACAATTATATCCATTTACTAGAAACCGAGAGTCAATAAACAGTTTTTCAAACAATGCTTACAGTATCAGATAACAATTACGCTCAGAACAATTGAACCGTGGAAAGCGGAGAAAGTAACCCCAACCACTGCGCTTGGATGAGACACTTAGTTATCTGAATATTATGTTGATTCTTCTAGTACTTCTACTCTAGTTACTACTTTAGTTTTATAAACCTCTACTCTAAACGTGTATAGGGGTGAGTAATAGCTGAAGTGTAAACATTGGGTAAAGTATAATAGAGCATTTGAACATTACAGTAGGTACCTACTGTAAAAGGAGGAAAAGTCAGATGTATTGCATTGCCTATTGATAATTTGAGATAACTATAAGAAAATATTGAGCTAGAGGTAGATATTTGTAAGATTAAAAGCAGGCAAGCACGTGACCTATATATTATTTAATTTTTATTTACAAATACACAACCGAATATCTACTTATATATGCTACTAGCGGTCCGCCCCGGCATCGCCCGTGGTACATATTTACGTTTTCTCTACATAAAAACCATCCTCGTACTTCAAGGAATATAATAAAAAAAGAATTATCGAAATCGGTTCAGCCGTTCTCGAGTTATGCGCTTACCAACACATTTTGCGATTCATTTTTATATATAAGAGAAGATGTGAGATGGAGAAAAAGAAAGAAGTAGATACCACACTATTTAACTAGGGCATTGACCCTGGTTAACTAATCCAAATCATCTCTATAAATAAATAATGTGAGGTTATTATTTTCTAGTCCTTCAACCACAAACCTTAACATTACTAGAAACAACACTGAGGTTGCGTGAAATTGTAGATTTTCCCTCGGAATGTGGTTATCAGCTGGTTTTACTAGTATCTTTGTACTTCGCATATTCATTGCATTTTTTACACGCTTTATATTAGCTTCACCTGTATGTTTGTATGTTTGTAACCGACTTCTTTGGGCGCGATTTTGACCCACTTTAAACGACCACACTTTAGATTTCGTTCAAACTTTGTAGATTTATTAAGGACCGATGACAATACACTAATTTGATAAAATTTTCTATTTTTTAGTTCGGTTTTCTATAAAAAGCGTGTTTTTTAGTTTTTTTAAACTATTATTATTCTGCTAAAAATATCAGTTAAAAACACTGTTGATTACTTACTAGTTACTACGAGTCCTTAATCAAATTGATATGCAGATATCGAATATAGATACTATTTTTAATTATGATAAAAGCAATTTATATTTAGAGCAGTTTTAATTGTATTTGTTTTAATTATATCATTACTATATTTGTATTACATATGTGCTTCTTCGTATATGTATCTTCTATGTTATGTAGCATAAGTCTTCCAATCATTTAAGCATTGATAACTTCAATAACAAGTAACTTGAAAAAATGTTACAAACAAAAATACAACTAATCTTTGGATTAAAAATACACAATATTTAATCAGGAAACTTTTCATAACACATGAATATTTTATACAAAAATGTTTATATTACTAAACGTGAAATAAAAATATTTTCCATCGAACAATACGTTGTGTAAGTATACCATTTTTGGTGTTTGATTACGTTATTTTCATTGTGTAAGGATTAGGCAGTGACGCGAACCGATTTAGTGATGTGCTGGTTTCAAAACAAATGTCGATAATCCATAAATTATCGGTTTTTTGTCGTCTTACAAATATAGACTTTTAAACATTTGCATTGGTGGTAATCGTCGCTTAATTTGGCCATTTTATTTTTTTTTAATCCTTGTAAGGGAGTTTTGAATTGAATACTTTAGTTGAAATTTAAAGTTGTGAATAATGTAGAGTTTTTAAATTTTTACAATAAGTCGTTGAATAATAATAAAATATTTATATTGGAATTTGATTTCGTTGACATGTTGACTATAATTAATGTATTTTAAGGACAAACCATTTAAAAGATAGCTATATTCTTCAAAGTATTATTAAACACATCTTAAGAGTGTTTTTCGTTAACTAATATATTTTCAAGCTCATTAATAATATTATTTAATGCTTTTACATCACTAAAGGAAGCAGATGATTAGTTCCGGTAGTAATCACGCCGTTCTGGTTTGGATTAGGAGTTTAAAAACACTTTACTTCATTATATTGGAATAAATCTATTTTAATATTATGCCTATGTAATATTGCCTACAATATGTAACAATCATCCGCCGGTGAAGCAATTTCAAATTATAATGATACATTATATCTAAGGATATGTACTGCTATTTATTTTTTTGATTCATGACTTTACATTGAGAAGTTAAACAGTTGTTATAATTATTATGTCTGATCCAACAGACAAAATCCTGTTTTGGAAGGATTTTTTATTTCATATTTTTAATTCATTTGTTTTTTTTTTTAATTCATTCCTTTTCCTAGCAATATCATATCCACTCCACATCACATTTTAAAGAGAAAAATATTGCAAGGAAATAGCACAAAAAACGCGACTCTAAAAATAGAGGTAATCAACCATTTCTTAAGCCTTATCTATCTTTATTTTTTAATAAATAAAAAGCACACCGCGGGAATTAATAACGTCATAATTAAAACAATAAGTTTAACAAAAGCACGTGTATAGACAAAGAAGTAGACGAACATGACAAAACATGGCCTTGACCACATTCGTGACGATTACAACATATTTTAATCAATTTTACTATCAAATTTAGAATTTAGTAATTTGTAATTGTTTTGAAACGGTCAGAGCTCAGAGGTCAAATGGATTAATAAGTGAAATTACGGAATTAAGCTGTCACTTAAAGATTGCATTTTATTTAAATTAGTATCTGCGATAGAGGTTTTGGAAAAATTCCTTATCAAGCGTTGCGAAAGGGGGCTAGACGGAATTAAGACCAAAACGGAACGATACTTTTTGCAATATTGTAAGTCGTGTGGCGTGCGCATGTTTCTCTGTTTATCTCTATCTCTCTCATAAAAGCAAGCCAGTTATTTTAGTAACTTTGTTCCATCGGTGTCCCTTGACACCACTACACGTTTTTTAACTATATTCCGGGGGTAAAATTTCTGAGGGATACTGATAAAAAATAAATACAAATAATGACGTATTTATGTAGACGATACTACATATCAAATAGCCGATTGCCTTTTGGAATCAGAGAGACAATTCCTTCAGAGGTCAAAGCATTTGATATGCAATCGATATCTATTATTATGTACTAGATCTCTGATATAGAAACTCTGCCCTCATTTTTGTCTTATGTATAGATTTCTTATTAGGCTAATAATATGGAAAATCACACATCTAGGAAACGAAGTGTTTGCAACATCTCTAAAACCTAAATTGCATTATTACCCAAATTTATTTATAATCAGGCTTGATCAATTACGATTATTAACGCTTGGGAATTCACGAAATTTTTATTACAATAGTGTAATTCTGCATCAAAACAACAAAATAGTATATGTAATTATTTCATTAGGGGTTTTATTGCGCACCCAACAAAGAGGATTACAGACTTGATGTTCTGACGTCATTAAACCGATTTCTGATCCCCTCCCAGAAGCATCAAAAGTGCCTTTGTACGTAATGTGTTGCGTAATGTACTGTTGTTATATGGGCTACGTGAACTACCGCATGTACCGAGTGTTTTGTTATTAATCCTATATTTTCTGCTCTTGGTTTACGAAGGTTCAGAGAAAACTGAACTGTGAAGGTTTATTAACGATCAATGTTATTAAATTGTTTTTGAAACGTGGGTAAGGTCAGTGATGTTAAGGAAAGGAATTTTCGTCTATAATAGAGGTTTGATCATGACAGGGCATTGCTAAAATGGCATTCGAAGTTATATGAGGATAAATTTTAGTGGTTTCCAATTAATGCCATAGGCATATTCCTATATTAATGTTATTTACAGTAGGTTTAAAATATTAATGCATCTTGGGAACCTAGAAAAATAACTGCATTATAATGATAATATTCTTAACGATTGTCCTTCAAAACTTGTTGTATCTATTTTAGTTGATGACAAAAACTTGCCGAGTTTCAAGGATCCAGGACTAATGCCCTATAATGTTTTATTTTAATGACCATCTTCTGTGCAAAAACTGACATAACCAGATAATATTGATGTTCAATGAACGCCTTTGATGAGGACAGGTTTTCACCTAGCTATATTTATTTTTGTTAGTTATTGTTTATTTTCTGTGTACTAGATTAACAAGTCAGAAAGAATGCATTTTTATATGATGGCATTTTTAAGCCGACCCGACGAGATCTATTTATGATTCTCATTAAATAGGAATCCTTTTGCAAATGACAAATTCCTTGTATTCTCTAAATGGACAAATTGTATTTTATTATAAGCTAATTGAAAAACTTTACTAGCAAGTAGCAACTATGGAGTTTTTTACTGGTTCATCTCCGTAGATACTGCTTTCCGAATCGGTGGTAAATTTTAAAAATATATTATGACGATTCAAAAGTGCTTCTAGAAGAAGTCTTGGTTTTCCCATAAAAGAAAGGATAGGTTCAAGGATTTGTTTTTATAGGTTTCTAATGCATATAAATGTTATTTTTTACACTTATTAAATTATCAATAACTATCCAATTCCCACGTTACCACCGTTACTCTCATACGGTTACTTTATGACTTTAACTGTTATCTCAAATATCAGATAACTGCGAAGTAATAGGTATATTGGCCAGCTGATCTGAGCAATTTGGTACATTTGCTATAATTGGACGTTTTATTGCTGAAGAGTCGAATGTTTTATATAATTTATTGGGTATGGACTTAAGACAGGTAATTTCATGAAATAATTTTTGGGTTGTTGACTTTTTGTCACCGCTTGGATTGGGATAATTTGAATAACTTTATTGATGAGTTGTACACTAATTTAATAATTTAAGATTATTTTACTATTAGTGGTAAACTTTGATAAGTGCCTACCAAAAATATGTGCACTGCAGCAAATGTGAGAAAATACGTGTTTATTATTTTTTTTTTTCAAAAAGTTGATTATTGTCGGAGAGGATAGTGTTACATTACAAACGAGTATAAAACAATATACTACAAAAGAATTTACTATAAATAAATGTTTTGCATAAATTTTCAATTAACCTTTGTTAAATACTAAAAGAAGCGTATCGGGGCCAGATTTTACGATAATATTTAACCGAGTAATTATGTACAGGAAATATGCTGCAATTATTATACTTTATCTTATTCGGTTTTTTATTAAAATTTTCTAGGTCGATGCCTGAATCATGTGTTGTCAAAAGTAAAATTAATGTAGTTACATGCATATTTTCTATTTTTTTATCACGCTTATTAACAATTTCGAGTGTTTGTCATCTCTAACATAGCCTGAAATGATTTCTCAAAAAAAAATGTTATTTTTCTGCACGCCATTAACTCGTCGTCTGTACGTTGTCAGTAAAAAAAATCTTAAACATTTAAAAATTTCTTATTCTTTTAACTACATATTTGGAAATTGGTACTCATATAAATGACTGCAACTAAATTCCGGTTTGAAATTTCATATAAATTTCTCGCAACAGAATGCTTTATGAAGCGAGTAGCGACTCTAACTGAACATCGGTCATTTTATTTTATTATGACAACTCATTGTAAATGCCGTATAATTGATTATATAAATACCTTGTGTTTGGAAATTTTTAAATGGTACTTTAATCCTCTCGTTAACTATTAGGATAAACACAAGAGTTTGTGAAGGTAAATATTAGAAAATGAATATTCTAATTATGTTTTTTTTTTAAATTTGTTACTTTTTCGGCTCGTTTAATATATTGCAATGAGATTTTATTATTAAAAATTTACCCCAATAAGTTCTTCATAAATTTGTGGGTTTTTTTTTGGTAAATTTATAAATAAGCACAATTTTCCTTATCTAATTAGCGTCAGTTCAAATACAAATGCAACAAATTGTAGCTATTTATCGAGATGCGTACTTTTTTCACTTTCCATTGTCACTCGTTTTTACGATTTGTTTCCGAAGTGTTGTTAATAACATGTTCGTGTGAAAATTATTTTTTTTCGAGATGAAATGTGAAACTAAACGCATTTGTCGAAGAAATTTATAAGTAGTTATTATTTGTATTAACTTTTTAATTAATTTTTAATTTGTTTTTGCACAATTTGATTTCAAATTACTACTTACATACTTATTAAAATAATTATGCCTATATTAAAAATCCTTATTCAAAACCACTAGCACTACACTTAAATTAAAAAACTTCAAACGCAATTTTTTTTTAAATTTTCAAATGTCAACCGAATGCGCGCTTTTTCAAACTGTCAGTTGTTTTTTTTTTATCGCGCGTATTCTTCGAACAAAGGTCGCGGCTAGACTGCCTGTGCGTTTGACGCTACAGATAATGCAAGCCTTAATTGGTTAGGATCGGCATAACTACTGTTACACGGTGTTACCTTGTATGTAAACTGTTTTACATAAGAAAGCGAGACGTGGGTGTAATGCGTTGACGATATACCTATAATATATGTATTTTAAACAAACGGATCATCTGAGATTATGTAAATATCCGTACGGATAAAGCCTATTAATGATTTACGTAAACAGTGTAAAGGAGATCTATTATTTCATGAGAATCACTCTTTAAATTAAAAAAACCGCATCAAAATCCGTTGCGATTTTTAAACATTTAAGCATAGGTACATAGGGATATAGGGACAGAAAGAGCGACTTTGTTTTATACTATGTAAAGATAATGCGTCATGCCGTCATGCGGTTTAAATCTAACGTGGTGAAAAATCTTCAAATTATTTTTATAAAGATATTCAAATGTTTTTATTGCTGATAGAGTCAACAGTGTTTTACTCTATTTTCTCTGTTTCTATCTACAGTATATTGTTCTGGTACAAAATAATATACGGTCTATTTCCATACTCAGTCTGTATTCCAAAAAACCGTTAAGTTGGCTAATAAATAATAAATAATAATTACTTACTATGTACCTAAGTTTAGCGGCTACAGTATGTTGATTAGCATCGTGTGTATATGACCTCGGCATACAATGCACTTTCACATGCAGCTAATTCGCATGTGTATAATTGCTCATGTAACGTTTATTATGACATTTTATTTATTAGTAAATAGGGAATAATAATGATAGTAGCGATATATTGTAAAACCACCTAAAACTATTATTATGTTACACGTAAGGACTAAGGCCTTACTAAGGCTATTATGAAATGTTACAAAAACAAATACATAATTGGAAAAACTAAATATATGTACTTAAATCTGTTCCTGAAAATATAAATCGAGATTTTTCGAAGAATTTCAATCGCAGGAATGAATCCACTCTTAATAAAGAAAAGAAATGGTTCTTTTTGTACTAAAAGCATAAAGGAGTGATAAATAATGGCCGAGTAGGTATTTTTTCTAAAAAATCAAGGGATATTTCTATTTAAATAATATGGAATTTCATACCTACCTAATACGCACACAACTTTATCATCCATGATAGCTCTTGATAGACGTATATATGTATTATGATTCAAGATTAGATATAATAATAATAGAAATGACATAAAAGCATAATAAATATTATGACTAAATTATAGTTATTACCAGTAAAATTTAATAAGCCAATAAAACTTTCATGCTCTTGTAATATTCTAGATAAATTGCAATTACATTTAATGCTCGAGCAATTTATTTCAGCGCCATCTAGTCTTCATTCTACGCACTAGAATGAAAACTAACGAGTTTCTGCATGCGTTTTCTAGATGTCGCTAGCTTGACTAAATTGAAAACCATGGCGCCAAACATCAAACTTTTTAAAGCATTTAGTATTCACAGTATTCAGCTTGGTACCTATTCAGGGATTATTTTGGTGTTGCAGGGACCAGGATACTTTTGTGAAGTATTTTTAAGTATACACAGTCATAAATGAATTATTTTTTGAGGCTTTCCAATTATATATTTTATAGTCGCACGTCAATTATCGGTCCCACAGATTGATCTTTTTCATAATCAATCCATCAATGAATGAACTAAACTAGGTGTATTTTTATGAAAGCATACATTTTCGTTACCCTTAAAAATCTATATTATACTAACCATGCACACTTCATTTCCATATTGTAATGTTTAAGCCAATGTGTATTTACCTACTTGATTCACCATAAAAAATCTTACCTTATCAGCCTTATCAGTAGGTGGTGAAGCTGGTGGGCTCCGCGGAAGCCCCAGGTCCTCGTCATCATCGCTGTCCCCCCGCCCCCGCCGCCTCACCGCCGCTACTAGCTCCGCCTGGTGGACGAAAGCGGAAGTAAATTAAAAAAAACTAAAAAAGAAAGATTTTTTTACTGAAATGTCATGACACAATACGTTCAAGACATACACAATAAAACTTTAATGGAGGTGTAATACTATGAATATAACAAGGCTGAACAATTTTAGGATCGGTTCAGCGAAACATAGGAACTACTGATTCGATGTGAAAATTCATTTTGGGTCGGATGTTTCATTTATAAGGAAAGATTTTTAAGTGTATGTAGTAAAGGAAAAAATATACAGAATAAAATGAGAATAGATTTCAAAAGGAAACAAACTAAAACGTATTGCCAATATTATAACAAAACTAATTATTTTAAAATAACAATCATAAAGTATATTACGCATTATTTAATTAAAAATATACTAAAATAATTGTTTAATGTTATTGTTTTGATTAGTGTAATGTAAACAATAAAAAAAATCTCCTTTAGATGTTTACTCTACTTTAAAAATAAACTAATTACACTATTGTATGTTTACTTCACTTTCAAAATAAACCAATTACACTATCGTTATAACAAAGTCCGCTATTTAAACCAATTATTTAATTAATTAGCGCTTAATTATGAGAGGAAATGATAACATATCAATGCGCATACGCAGCTGCTTCCGCTGTCTGCGCCCGTGACATTTTTAAAACGCGCATCTTTTTAAATGGCTAGTGTGTTATCCTAATAACATAAGTAATAAATAGTAGGCTTTGATTGCCTAAAATGATCCTACTAATATTATAAAGGCGAAAGTTTGTATGGATGTTTGTTACTCTTTCACGTAAAAACTTCTGAATGCATTTGAATGAAACTTTACCACAATATAGCTTATACATCAGAATAACACATAGGATAGGTTTTATCGCGGAAATCCCACGGGAACGGGAACTATGCGGGTTTTCCTTTGAAAACGCGGGCGAAGCCGCGGGCGGAAATCTAGTTTACAAATAATTCTCTTCTCGATTCAAATAATTGACTTTTTTAAGCTATTTTTTAAGTAGGTATAAAATGTCTTAAAATGTAGACTTTTTCTCATCTCGCTCTAAAATGGCACCTTTTAGAACGCACATTGCGAAATTATTGTGATTTCTATGATATAATATGAGATTTATACAATAATTCCCTTCCATTAATATGTGAAGTCGCCGTGTTCCCTAGTGGGGTATGGGGCAGATGCATTATGCATACATGCTGCATCTGTTTTGCTGATCCATTTTCTGTATTTCATTAATAATATGGCAAAGTAAGGAAATGGAACCTGGGGCCGTCTCTTATTTCCAGACAGTTTACGCCGTGAATTGAACTGACTGGCAAATTCATATTATGATCGCAATAATCAACCATGGTTAATTATGGTATATAATATGAATTTGCCATCCAGTTCAATTCACGGCGTAAACTGACAGGGAATAAGGGACACTTTGGCACTTTTTCACTTTTTTTGCCTCAGGTTCGATCGCGGGTGAAACCGCGCGGCACATATAGTATGTTTAAGGCGCTACCCGGCAATTTCGACTATGTTCAACCTCTATAAAGTCTGGTACAACATAAAGCACAATACTGAAAAAAATATATAAAATAGGATGGTCTTTGATCTTTAATTGCTCGCGAGGAATTTTTTCCAAAGTTAATAGATTTCTAGAAAAAAAATGTGCCGTGGTCATCGATTTTTCCGCAAATACTCTATAAACTTCGTAACCTGCTGACTTAGAGCTCTGAAAATTTTATGTTTAATAAATTATCAGTTACACAACAGTCCCTGACGAGGATATTTTGTTTCACTGATTAGTATCTTTTTAAATACAAAATGCGAGGAAAAAAGAAGGTGCAGCGGGAGAGGTTTGAGATCCGTCAAGTATGGTCAAGGTTATTAGCGCATGTAAAAGCCTTAATGTTTATATTAAAGTTACAATAGGTATACCCACCCATAGTCTAGCAAGCTTGCCTTCTGTCAACCAGCTGAACTTCCTTCTCCATGTTTGAGTCATAACCATATAACATTTAACACTTTGCACACAACACTTTCATTATTTTAACTTTTTTCACTAAAAAAATAACAACACTTTAATTGATGTTCTTTTGTGCTAGAGTTTTTAATTAGCTGTTCCGCATACGTTAGCGTCAAAAAATATGAATTATTTTTTTCTAGGGCTGTATAAAACCACTGTGTACTTGCATTTTAATTCATGAATTTAAGTACATAACACATTAGGAATACGTATTTACATATTTACCCTAATAACAGACAAAAAAACAATTACTTCATAATCATGTAAACATTTTAGCGAAGAATAAACAATTTTCCTTCAAACAAAATGACTCGCTTATGATTATTCGGAATTGGAATTTTATTTTTAATATTCTGAGTAATTCTGCGTGATTTGCTTTTTGCTAGAAATTCTTATCTGGGGATAACGTTATTTTATTAAGGAAGCTTTTAAAAATAACTTGTGCACACACAAAATTACCACTTGGAACATGAAATTATAAATATGTATTCATAATGTTATTACTTATTAACTTAATTTAGATTTGTTGAATCTTTTCATATAAAGCTTAGTTTTTTAAACTCATACCTACCAATATATTTTCGATACCTAGGCAATTATTAATAACTAGCGGTCCGCCCCGGCTTCGCCCGTGGTACATATTTACGTTTTCTCTACATAAGAACCATCCTCGTACTTCAAGGAATATAATAAAAAAAGAATTATCGAAATCGGTTCAGCCGTTCTCAAGTTATGCGCTTACCAACACATTTTGGGATTCATTTTTATATTATAGAAGATAATATTCAAGTATATAAATACGTGAATATTACACAAATCAAAATAGAGACTACATTGAAATAGATCATTAATTAACCCGACTTTACAAACAGCGTCACGGACAGACTGATTTTCATAAGATTTATGAGCCGAGCTAAACTTAATAAATATTACCTAATATGTAGCTATTTTTCTACCTCTTGAATCTGATCAAAACGGGGCGAGCAGTTACAAATAGATAATGTAGGAGGTCTCAATATAATTTATTTATTGGGCGCTTATAGTATTATTTATTCTCAATCTTTAACATAAAGCTATTTTTATTATAAATAAAATAAAAACAATAATGTTATTCTATTCCGATACAATACGATAAAACATAAGATCATAACTTCGCTTTGCTCTAATTCCGATGACATACGGATCGTTTGATATTAAATTATCAAATAAATAGAACATGTCAAGGTGAATCTAACTTGCACACTTTACTAATTTTAATGTCGGTTGTATTCCATCGAAATTAATAAAAAAATGTGAATAATCATTCAAATTCATTGCTTATAGTTCCAAAATAATTCATTCAAAAAATTTAAGAATTACATAAAATAAAGTAAGTGAAGTCCCACGTCCCCAAGTGGGGTAAGGGGCAGATGCATTATACATCCGTTTCACTGATCGATTTTCTTTAGGGACAAGTAGCCTAGTAGGTGATCAGCCTTTTGTGTTCTGCACTTCTGCCAGACCGAGATATTTTTTTAAGCTATTGCATAGCTTCTATCGCGGGCCTTGAGCGCGGGGACCGAATCCAGAAATTTAGTAACGAAAAACCTCACGCTCCCCACTCCGACGGGCACGGAAGTGTGGCTTGAAGGCATAGCATGCAATAGCTTTACCGCGGCAGTCCCCGAGTGCCACACGTCTTTTTTTATATCTTCGTCTCCACCGGGAATCGAACCCAGGACCCCTCGGTGCTACGCTCACGCGTCAACCACTGTACCAAGGAGACGGTCAAATAAATATTCTAAAAATTCTAGTAAAAGTGGGTAACTGAATTTAATTAATTTCTGGCTGAGTAACTTTCATGATAATAATTGTTTAGGATTGAGCTTTCAATAACATTATAATTTATAACTTACAAGGCCATAATAAGGTCGGGAATAATAATAAACAAATAAAATCTCACATAACGCTGTCGTCCCAAATTTAACAAACAATTACACGTGTCCTTATAATTATTGTAATAGTAAGAAAACTCTATCTATATTAATAAATCGAAATACTTAAATAGGGTAAAATTAAAAATAACAAAGAAAAAACAAAAACTATCAAGATATACTTTCGTTTTGTTCATATTATATTAAAATGCAATACTTACCTATAATAATAATAAAAACTTGAAGTCTATAATAAAGCCTAACTTCCTCCTAAGCGCTATCTAATATTATATCTTAAATTAAAAATATTCCAATTTCGATAAAACAAAAAGCTCTTTCATACTGACGCGGACGCCAACAAAAACATTTTTATTTCCAATCCTATATATTCCCATTAAAACATCAGGTACAACCGCGAGTCACAACTAGTGACACATAACTTGCATAGGATTTAGTGTTACCAAATATATTAACTAAACACTATTAAAATTCCGATCCTTGCAACATTATAATTTGCATACATAATACCGTGTGGGCAGGATCTTGCGAAACTTACTTTGCGTCAATATTATATAAATTAATATTATAACACATTTACTATAGGGCTATAAAACATTATGAGGAAAATATCCTTGATTAATCTATTTATAAGATGAATTTGTTTTTCGCTTGCCACGTAAAAGTTGATATGAAAGGTATAATCATAGTCTTCAGAAGAAAGTAACACATAGAATATTAAATAGTTATCGAATATCGTAAGTTAGCTTATTTAAAAAATTAAGCAGACATACAACGAGAACGATTTTGTTTTATACTATGTCTATGTATGATAGTGATCCTTTATTTTCAATAGAATATTTTCACAATAAAATCCAACATATTACTTACTTATTAAAAAATAAATGGCATATCAATGTTAATTTTCTGGTAATTCGAAGCAAAGCCGGCCAAAACAATCAGTACGAACCCTTTAGCAACAATTTAAAAGCACTCAGACATACATGCAGGAAGCCGATACCCCCAACCCTGACTCATCAATTAGTCGCTTACTCATAACCTGATACAGGATTTATCATTTTATTTAGACTACTAGCTGTGCCCTGCGGTTTTACACGCATTGCTCCGCTCGTAATGGTCTTCGTGTGATAATATATAGCTTATATGTTGACCCGACCTGTTAGTAATAACTAGACATCGGATTATATGCATTTGCATATTTGCATATGCAAATGCATAAAACTCTCTAATTTTGGGGCTAAAAACTTAAAACACGGGTAGAATTCCAAAAAAGGGCTAGATTTAGCCCGGAAAGGTCTAAGGTGGCAACACTAGGCTCGCGAGTGACAAACGTCACTAATTTGCGCTCAAAAATTTGGTAAAAATGCTTAATTGTATATTGGCACAAAAACTATACTAAATTTCAAGAAAATTTCACTGTTTTTGTACAATCTTTGATTTAAATATATAAAAATAATAAAGGTTTTTTATTTTGTATTGTGCATATTTTAGGCATATCAGTCGTTTTTAGTGCATATTTCGGCCTTTTTTAGTGCATATTTGCATGCATATTTTGGCATTTTGTTAGTGCATATAATCCGATGTCTAGTAATAACTAATATTCATGCACAATTTGAAGTAAATCCATGCAGTACTTTTTGAGTTTAGCCCAGACATACATATGACCAAACAGAATAATAAACAGACAAAAATATTAAAAACTTTATTTTTTGGTTCCGATATCGATTGTAGATCACGCCGCAAGTATCTTTTTTATTAATATTCGATGTACAGTTCTGTCTATCCTATGATTGTATTATAATTATTATGTTTATAGATAAGAATAAATAATTTTAGTCAAAACCTTCTTAAAATCCGTATTACTTATACCTAATACAAAAAAAAAAAAACACGTCTGCGCCCATCTGTCAACGTGACGTAAAAAAGCGCGGGAATTTTTAAATGCCATTCCCGATTGTATCTCGATTGAAATCGATTGAGATTGATTTTGATAGCGATAAAGTATATTGTGAATTCCTTATTTTTATATATTGAACATATTAAATAATACATAGAATAATAAAACCAAAGGAGAATCAAAACGAGATTTGTCACGTATCGGTCGATTTTATCACTCTTTATTACCTTCTTATTCCCCAAGTAAGATGTAAGATCACACACCTATTATTTGTATAGTATTTTTTACACAAAAGGTCTTGAAATAAAACAGAAATAAAAAACAAATAGAATAGATTGCACATTTACATGGCTTTAAGCAATCTCTACCAAGCTATTTTCGGGCATAGCTCAACAAAAAAAAAACAACAAACATATAATTAATTGCACAAATAAATTCTACCAGGTAACTTTCAGGTTACGCCAAAATATTAATATTATCCAGGTAATATGAAATAACGTTAAATATTTTTATTTACAAAACCTCGAACGGAATTTAATCAGGACCGGTCGTTTTGTCGCGTCCATATTCATCGCCCACTCCGTCTAACAAGAATGTCTCGTTATCGATAAAATAAGGATTATAATATTATTATATATTTAGTAATAAATATATTTAAGTTAATTGGAATTTACAGACTAAGAATTTGAGTATTTAGTAGGACTTTTAAAGTGAAAACTTATGAAAACAGCAAACGTAAAATGATTAGTGCTCATAGAAATGACTGTGTAGTTTAAATGATGAAAGTGAACGATAAAAATGGTATTTTTATTTTTTAGCTTTGAAGTGAAACTTCTTTAGCTGCGTTGAGAGTAAAATTTCAATATCACGTCATGGCAATACCGTCACGTCATGGAGTAAGGCGACGATTTTGGTATTTTGAATCTTGAAAAAGAAGTTTCACTTCTGACACGTGTGCTCGGCATACTCGCTTTTTTAAATGTATATAACTTTGCTTAGGCGCTTATAAAACTTATACCTATTACCTAATACTTAGGTAGGTATCATTATTATAATTTAACTTATAATACCTTTTCAATTTATTTCTCTGTTATATGGGGAATATTATTGCACAAGCTAATAAATATAATTTACCTCTGACTCAATTGTTTACTTTATTCCTTTTCCTTAATCTGTGGTTTTGTTATTATTTTGTTGTTTTCTGGAAACGCAAATGTTTGATACAAAACAGCCTATTCTGGTAAGTAATTAAAATAAATTTCAATTAAATAAGTTCAATTAACTAAATTAGTCTATTTATTCGGTTAAAAATCGCACGACATATATCAGCCAATGATATAGGCATATATCAGCGTTGTAATATTAAGAAAATTTATGAGTTAGAAGAAAGAAAGATCATTTATTTGATTCTACAATATTAACAAACACATTTAACTCCAATAAATAATTTAAGCTGGGTTATATTAATATGCCACAAGTGAGCTTATTTTAACAAGGCCTGTATCTAAGTCGTTCCTAGACTAATCTTGAGACTAGTATGTATCTTTAAAATCGTAAATCGTATTATAGGATTTTAAATTTCAAGACCGTACAAAAATTATGCCTTACGTACGTTTCATCATGTAATAATTACATCTTAACGTTTTTATGAGACACAAAAACTTAGAAAATATCATTTTTTATCAACTTTCACGTACGAATCATGAAAGTGTTAAATTTTACAATCGGCCGTAATATATATATATATCAAATTACACATAAATTCCTTCAGATTGCAACACTACTTTCCACTACTAATTGATTTTGACATTAATTATCTTAAAAATAAAAATTAAATACTTTCCATGATTTGTGCCTGGTCACGCAGTTTTTATAATATAATAAAATTAAAAATATTATGCATTGATATTTCGCGAACACTATAAAAAACATCAACAATCTACAACAAAAAAAAACAGATTGAATACCTCCTATTCTTACAGCTGTAAGATACTAATAATAATAGGAGACGTCGTACAACCGTTGCAGCTGTTAACTGTTATAATGTAGTTAATATTGATCATCATGTTCATCATGTTCATCGTATACCTACCTGAAATCTTAGAACTTACGCAAAACTGAAAAAAAAATAGGCGCGGAAAACTCTTGTCCTATAGCGCATTGTTCTACGTGTCTTCATAATTTTTTATCTTATATTTGATCAATGTTTACAAATACAGTACAGAATAAAACAAAGATCACAAATAAATATGCTTATTAAATACCGATACAATAATAAAGGAAGATTATAAACAAATATTTACCAAAAACACTTTCGTCGTGAACAACCAAGTTATATTCCATAGTTTTCGAAAAGCCTCCTTCAACGAGCGAGCCATTATACTAGAACGTCACAAACACTATCACGATCTATATTATCTATGCACGATGCAAATTAATAATCTGTATTGACTATTGTTACCTTCGCGCCAAATTACTGGCGACAGACTAAAGATGCGTCAGAGAGATTTTTGAAAGTCTAACCAAGAAGCGAGACCGCTCTGTGCATTGAAATTTAAACAGCTATTACTTTCTAAGCGTTATTATTATTTGATACGCACTCATAATTAACAAAATTTAATTTGGCATGCCTTGTAAAGGTTTAACGGTAATGTTTATTAAGTTTGAGCGACTCACGGTAGTTACACGTAAATATTAGGGTGGTGATATATAAAATGTCGTAAAAATAAAACTTTAAACATTTGTCGAATAAAATTAAACATTGCGACAGATTTAATGAAAAAATAGCATATTTAAGTTATAATTGTTTACCGTAAGTTAATTTTTCTATTTAGTTAAAAAACTAATCCATATTATGAATTATGATATCCAATGCAAAATGAAAATTAAATAAAATAGATTCAATTTTTAAAAGAGTCCGCATTTGCCTAGCGACGAAACTTCTTTAATGAAAAAATAAAAAGAAAACAATCCACTAACTCAAGCTGGCAGGTTACATCTGCAAAAAGTTCCAATAAAAGAAAAAAGAGACCTCCACAGATCGCGTCAATTAGACCACAGACATAAATCAACAGACCTCAATCACTAACGTATCAAATATAGTCTATAGAGTGCCATAAATTATTTCGAATCAAATTGCAAATGATGTGTGGAGCAATTATTTTTAATCTGATAACACCGGTTTTGCTTGAATCTCGGACATTTTTGATATCTCATTCGCAAACGTTTACAGTAAGTTTTTAATAGTGCGATAAATGGACAGATGAAAAGATTCAATTACGAAGCAACTACGGAGTTTCTTGTCGGTTCTTCTCCGTAGAAACTGTTTTCCGAAACGGTGGTAGATAATTGGTAAGACTATGACAATTCAAAAGTGCTTCTAGAAAAAGTCTAATTTAATGAATAAATGTTTGAGTTAACTGATATCACTTGAGACTTACACGTGGTTGTAAGCTAACGGTAATTGCTTCACAATTTACCTATATGACAATTTATGGAAAAAACTTTAAATATGATTTTTGTACGATCCTATTACTTCTATAAGCTCACGCTTATGTATAAAAAAATATTATTTAGTATCTCTATTATTTCTAGACAGACATAATATTGTTATAAAAAAACTAAAACCTGGGTAATTTTTTTTGCACTGTGGTTTTTTAAAGGCCATCCCTTGCATTAGGAATGCTTTTGACAAATTATTATTACTTATCCATTTACGATTATTAATCGCATCAGTAGAGTTCAAATTGAAACTCAAACAAATGAGATTAATCCTAGTGTTAAACCCTACAAATAATATAAAAGAACTAAATAATATTTACTTGTGACTTTGGGACTATGAGTTATGAATAAAGTTTAGACCTAGCATGAAAGCTTTCCTACTCGACCTTAAAGAAAATTGATGGTAGTAACACATGTTACATTATTTTGGCCCATACCCCACATGGGGACATAGGAAATAAGTTAAAGGATTTCTTAAGGTCAAAGAGGTTAAAAATACCGCATTCCAGATATCCGAAAAATAAATGATTCCAGATCGAAGACTTTTTGTAAGACGAGGTCGAATCTTTTAAATTTATTTTACTTATTTTTTAAAATTTTTTTTTAAATACATATTTTCCTTATTTAATATTAGAGTTCGACTAGTAAATTTTATCGAAGTTTGTTCAGTGTTTTTGATGAAATGCCCAAGTAAAAAAAAAATTAAGTACTTACATATTATGTATGTATCTAGATTCTAGACTCTTAGATCACTGTTTCGAGCAATGTACATATTATTAGATAAATAAAATTCTTTATTTGACGACTTGTATCTTCTCATAAAAGATACATTCGGCCACTAATTAGATAAAAAAATAACAATTCAAAATCACATAGCATTTTCATAACAAAATACATAGTTTAAAATGTCATTTTCAATAAAACATATATAAGTATACTAGAGATTATAGATACAATAAAGACTATAATCTTATAAGAGCTTACTTCACCTCGAGGGTTTTTTTCCATCAAATTGCAGATGCCAGAAACAAGCATTTAGTTGTGAGATATGGTTATAATATTTGCATCTCTATGAATATTTAGATAAATTTCGCTATCAGTCCGCAGTGTTACGTGCACAAACCTTATTGCTTTTATTGGGGTTATGTTATTATTACTTATATATGTTACCTAAAGCTTTTCTGTTCATGCATAATAACCATTATTGGATAATTTAATCTGAATATTACTGATGTATTTAAAAATACAGAAAATAATATTTTAAATAATTTCCTCCTAAATAAATATGCTCTTTGAAATTCACTATATTATGCGTGTATCGTTGTACACGGTTGAATACACGATCTTAAATAAAAGACCTTTACGCATAAATGACGATAAGAGCATTATTTCTTAATTGTAGGGTTAATGTAATATTGCCTAGAATCTATAATAACCTAGGTGCAGAATAAAACCGTTACAGCATATTTAAATAAAGCAAACTGGAATTGTAGTCATAAACTTTGACATTCGTCTCAATGCCGTAGTTACTCATAGCTATTGATTTGACGCTAACGAATGAGTCACACTCATAAAGCTCACTCCTTATTTGTACGTAACATATGTAAAACTTGATTAAACTATATATAGCACTGAGAACAACACCATAAATGCAACTTCACCTCAACTTCACACTTGTAACCGTAAAAAATATTTCAACAAATATTACGATGAAAGAAGTTCGAATAAAACACGAATACTCTGTGGTTAATCAAAAAAACGCACGAAAAAAAATAGGCGCAATTTTTGAATAAAGAACGTAGCGATTCAAAATTCAAGTTGGACGTTCGGTCCACGGCGCGAGAGCCTGGCGACTGCATGATTCATTCGGATAGAAGGAAAACAAAAGTATATTCGCGCATCTAACGCGAATTTCATCTCGTTTTTGCAAGCAAATTTGCCTCTTATTCAACATCAATAAGGGTTAATTTTCGTTAGCTCAATTATGATTGGGCTATCGAAGTTATTTGAATTAAATAATTGCCCCTATATTATGTGGATTAAATAAATTGCTATGTCGAGAGGGTAATATAAAAGGTATTATGACAAAAACTGTTCAGTGCAGTATGTTATTTTAGAATTAATTTTAGGGATGTAACGATACATGATTTTGCCGATACGATACCGATACCGATATTTGTAGTAATGTATCGGCGATACCGATACCGATACCGATATGGATGGCTTGGTAGAAAAATAAATAGTGAATTATGCATAAAAAGTTACCAACATTTAACAGAGACAACTGTTAATCGTATTCTTTTAAATAAAAATGCCAAATCAAAAAACAACAAAACCATTTATTTTAGTATTATTATTTTACGAAGTCAGTTAAACTTTAAGTAATACACATACAATCAGTACCTAATAAAAGTTTACTATTGGTAGAGTTTTTTCAGAAAACAAAGTGCGCACGCGCGGGAGGCCTCCCGCATCGTTCATTGGGCGCGGGTTTTTGAATTATTTGATATCAAAAAAATTGGTTGTTTGTAAAGTAGGTTTACGATCGCGATGTTTACGTGATAACGGCACTTTTCTTGATTTTTATTAATGATATTTCAGACTGTGTAAAATATAGTCAATGTGCAATTTTTTCAGATGATTTAAAATTGTACAGGACGGTAAATAGTTTAGCAGATGCATTTTTACTTCAACAAGACATAAATGCTGTTCATAAATGGTGTATTGATAATAGGATGGAAATTAATGTTGACAAGTGTTTACATATTAAATTCTCTAGAAAAATTAAAAAATTGAATTCAGATTATTACATTAACATGGAACTTATCAAGGAAGTATCTGTTGCTCGCGATTTGGGTGTATACTTTGACTCTAAACTTACTTTCTCACATCACTTTGAGGATATTATTTCAAAAGCATGGCGTATGTTGGGTTTTATCAAAAGGAATACTAAGGATTTTCACAGAACTGCGCCTTTGGTTATTTTATTCAATTTTCTCGTCCGCAGTGTGCTGGAATATGCTAGTGCAATATGGAACCCTCACTATCAACGACACATTGCACAAATAAAGAAAAAAAAAATTTTACCTTTTAAAGATGCTCACATCAACTATAGGGCCCCATACAATGATAGGTTAGAGCATTTCAAACTTATTTCTTTGGAAAATCGTCGTCACCTTTTGGATCTTTATACTTTGCATAAAATCGTAAATGGCAATCTAAACACCAATCTTTTAACTTATATTAATTTAACTGATCCCCGTTCAATCCCACGTTATGCGATAGTTAATACCTTTTCTGCCTCTTCGTCTCGTACAAACTTAAAGAAGTATAGCCCCATGAACAGACTAATGCGTGCTTTCAATAAGATTAATATAAATAATGATGTTGACATCTTTCACGACTCATTTTGGTCCTTCAAGAATAAAATTATCAGAATTATCTCTATGGACACTGTTATTGAATTCCTGTAAAAATGTAATTGAATTCCTATAATTATTTTTGACAATATTGTTTTCACATTGCTCTATATCTTTTTTTTTTCTGTGTATAATTATTTAAATTAAATACTTAATTCAATCCAATTCTCAAGTAATGCTGTATGTACCTATAATTAGTAGCCAATTTAGATAAAGACTTTATGTACGATTACTTATATAATGTTACAAATTGAGTTACTGTTGGTGCATCTATAAATAAATAAATAAATAAATAACATACTGCAGTGGCAGCGCTCGAGATGAAACGGGAGATCGGTCCGTCTCTCTCTCGTTATACCTGCGATCGCGCTCGTGAGGTTTTGGTGTGACACAATTTTATGAACATGTCACCCGACTAAAACTATTTTAAAAACGTTATCACGTTAAAAATTAAAAAAATTCAAAATTATTTATTTCTTTCCTTTACATAAACAGTGATTGGAACACTCCTAGTAAGCAAATAAAATGGTTGTGTCAGGAGGTTCCGCTCTTCCTTAACACTATTACAGAAACAGAAATAAAACAATATGAATGAATACAATGCAAAAACATAAAAGAAAAGAAAGAATTTAATAAAAAAATATCGGTATCGGTTGATTTATTATCGGCGATACCGATATATCGGCTTGCCGATATATCGGCCGATATATCGGTATCGGTATCGGTATCGTTACATCCCTAATTAATTTCATTGATTACTCTTTTAATAATTTATAATATGTTACGACCATATATAACGTATAAATACTTTTAAGCTTTAACGTGCTTTTAAGCTTCGGAATACAAATTGTGTATTTATTTGTTATTTTTTTTATGTCAGAGCAAGCAAAGGAGCAGTTTATTTGTTATTTATATTTATGAATATTATGCATAGCGCTGTTTTATTAGGATGCATAATAACTTAATTTTGTAAATGATACAGCGCATAGATACGTAACCCAAAATTATAATAAGGATCAAAAAGCTCTGTAACTTACTAGTTTTTATTTCAATTTCTATGTTTGTATAATTCTCTTTATAAGAAAATTTTAATTGTGAAGTTTTATTAGATTAGTGGGATGTTAAACATTAATATTGAACATCCCATGCTGTTTAATATTTTAGTACAGAACAAAAATATACCACTAAAATTTTCATACCTACTAATAAAAATTAAAATTTATGCATTTTCTTCACGTAAAATAAATGCAATAGAATCTGCCCCCACACGAGTTATTACAAATTACAATAATTTGCGAGATAAGTGCGTCTGCTACAAGATAATCTGAACTGAGTCAGACACTAACCAGACGCAGCTTTTAGCTGCAAATGTCTGCGTTTTAATATTATTGCTTTTGTTTGGCAAATGTATGAAAGTATTTTGTAATTTATAACGCATTGAAATGCTTAAATTATCTTATATAGCAGATATTTCAACCCTTGATTTCGTTGGCGAATAAAATGGAGAGCTTCTAATATAACAGAGCTTCCTTATTTAGTAGAAATAAAAAAAATGTATCAGTTTATTATTTCGCGACGATGGACAGACAGTGTATTTTAAAAGTCATATATGTACCTACGAATTTTTTTTATCTGAGTGCGAATAGAGGAAAGAAAATTTAATTACCTACTTAAAATAGTTTGTCACTTTACATTGTGCAAAATAACGTGATTAACAAATAATTTAAAAAAACAATAAGTTTTCGGTGACGATAGGACCTTTTTCTTATGCAAAATTTTTCACGAAAAATAAAATATCATTTTAATATACTTCTAGAAATCATCAAGAGAATGACAATTTATAGATTTATCACGAATACAAGTGGTTTGCAAATGTTTGTCCAAGTTTCACTGTTTTTTCGTCCATTCGGTTTCTATCGTGACATGTGCTTTTGAAAACTTTCTATTTTTGCAATAAGTATTGCATATTCCGATCGTATCGTTATATGTTTATTTATATGTATTCTCTATTCATTTTATTGATATAATATCAAAGTTTCTCTCATATTATGCAATGATGATATAATTATTCTTTGTTCAGGATCTTAAAAGTTCACCGGATTTATTTTATATAAACGCCATCTATTGGGAGAGTATGGAACTACTGAAACTGGTTCAATATCGTGACATGAACAGGTTTATAGATGGCACTAGTGCGCGTTATGATCAGCAAATAAATCGAGTAAATGGTAAAATGCACATGCACCATTTTCACCAATAATTTTCTCTTTAAAAACTGTTTTGCTAGTTATGCATGCGTCTTTATAACAACAACTTACGAATAATAATACTATACATAGGTCAAACCAATTAAAATCTCTATTCTATTCTTCTTTACAGAGTCTTTAAAGTAGCATTTGTCAAATACTTTGATAATACATTATAAGTTATTATTATCGGTGTTTTGTGTGACTATATGTGTGCGAACGTTTGTATGTGTGTATCTATAAATTTTGTGAATCCTGTGACACCGACACCCCGCTGCTATACCCTCTCTAAGCAATATGCCTGTAGAGTCTGGCCAGCCAAAGCTGAACCCAGTGTTTTTTGTATCGGCCACACTATGGAATGTCATCATGGCGTTTCTGCGTAATTAGTTGTCAGTTTTGTTGAAAACGGTTCAAATCATTTGCTTTAATAACGTTTATATCCTGCTGTGTTGTGTACCTAATGTACCTATATACTATGATCACCTTTATGAATCAAAAGTATCAAAATGTTTTTTTCCTACTAAAGCCGATGTTACCAGGTCCATATTTTTTAAATTTGCCGCCCTTTACTGGGTTCAGCTTTGTATTCCTTTAAAACTCTATGTCTGTGTACATACCCGGTGCGAAGTGGACACGTGGGCGAGCGTGTGCGCGGGCGCCTGCCGCTCGTCGCTCGACTCGTCGCCCGACCGCTCGCCCGTGAACACGGAGTCGTGCGATACGGACAGCCCGCTGCCGTAAGCGCCCTCTCTGAATAAGCACGTGGAAACCGTTAATAAATGGAGAAATATAATGAAAGAAGAGATTTTGTGGTTGAAAATGGCAAAGGTAGTTTGTAAAACAACTGACAAAAAATTATAAATATTACAGGACAGTTTAAGATAGACCGCAGAACTACATTTATTCACTGCAATTTAAAAACTTTATCTGGTTATAAACCAAATTTTTTTATCCCTACTCCTCGCTAGGATAATAAAAGAAACAAATATACCGTAAACACAACACTTTATCTCTAAAAAAGTAGCATTAGTGTAGAATGCGATCAACATTAACACCCCAAACCAAAAAAGCACATACTTCCTCCTAGCCTGCCGTTCCGCGTCCAGCAGTTCGCTGGTCGAGCTGCTCTTGGGGTCCGGCGAACTGTCGACGCGCCCGCGCCGCTTGAACATCCGCCGCAGCCCCCGCAGGAACCGGCCCGTGCGGCCTTCGCCTGGAAACATTATACATGTTACTAGAAACGTGTAGTTTTAGCGAGAGAGGTTAAACTATACCTATAGGATATAACATAGACATAACTAGAAACGTGAAGAAAGGTGGAACTAATACAAGAGGAAATATTACAAGGCAGAACTTAAACATGAAAAATCGGATTAAGCATTTGTCATCTTGTCACACTAAGTCTTTTGTAATTAAAACTTTAAATCATGTTGTGGTATAATTTCTTGAATATAAATGCTATTTGATAATACTTTCATGAAAAATCTACGTTACCAGAAAACCAATCTATGGAAGATTTCCCCACATAATAAGGTAGAAACAGTGTAAATACTAAATAGTCAGTTCTACATATGCTCCATAAAATCACTTACCATGGGTGTTGGTGTCGGCGTGCGGCGGTCGGTAGGGTGGCTCCAGCGAGCCCTCGCGCACGCACGACATCAGCCCCGCGCCGCCTCCGCCCGACATCCGCACTGCCTGCGAGCGAACAATCAATCAATCAATCGAATAAACAATCAATCAAACAAATTATCAATCAATCAATTAAAAAATAATGAATGAGCCTACTCAAAAGTAAGAACTGTTTGTAATAATTAATCTTATAAATTATTGTAATACCTAAGAAATATTAAAGGCAGTTCTAATTCTTTAATTTCGCGAAAAATACCAAATACATGAAGTAAAAATTAATTTTCTAACCACAAAAATTTCGTCAAAACATAGTTAACTCAAATAATACAGTTTTTTAATATTCCACGAAATCTTTATACAAGGTCGAATAGCACAAAAACCGGAGCTACAACGAAAAAAAGAAGATATTCGCTCAGACTAGTGAATAGATACTATGCTCATTCATGCTTGTCCACAATACCCACTTCGACCGGTCAGCGACATAATAGATATAAAAATAGTTTATACATATACTTGAGCAAAATATAACCAGCTTACTGACCGATCTTAAGAGAAATAAATTAAATAAACCCAAAAAAATCTGTTTTCCTTTTAGTCAAAATTTATTTTTTTCTGTGTGGCATGCCATTGAAATGGGTATTTTTTTTCTTTCTTTTTCAAATATACTGAGATAATGTTATGAAATTACATAAGAGATAATAAAGAGTAAATACTAATAAAAAATATGTACGCAATAATTCAACTTTTTGTATACCTACTTTCACCCACAAAAAGGAACAAACTGACAAAAAAGGCTATTCTATAAGGTACACAATTATTACTCATATATACGAGGAAAGCCGTTATTCAAGCCTTGTCCAAGCTTGGTGCGGCTTCACGCATTTCATACAGAAACCCTATCAAAATTGATTAGATTATCAATCGAAACCTGCAAGATACAGGATGTCTAACTAAGTCATGGTCGAAATATCTTATACTTATGACTTGGTTTTAATTACCGTCATAAAAGGAAATTAAAATCCTGTATTGCGCAATTCCTATGCTTGTAAAAGGGAGGTAGAAAATCGCTTTTATTGTAAGTACCTATCCTATTTTATGCGTTATTTCTAAGAAATTTGTTTCACTAATAAATTTCTTGGAAAGTACATAGATAATTATTTTCAGGGTGTAAGCAAATTCCTATATACTGGCGTACTTATATTATGTACGTACTTATATAATATGTATTGGTAAAGTAAAGCGTCTTGGGACCTAAACAGTATAAGTTTCCCGTAAAAGGAAAGTTGGGGACCTTATATGTTTGAACTTTGAACTCTTTAGTACTTCGTTGCTGATGCAAATGCTATTATCACAAAAAGTATACTACCTATATAACGTTACATCTTCTTATATATAAAAATGAATCGCAAAATATGTTGGTAAGCGCATAACTCGAGAACAGCTGAACCGATTTCGATAATTCTTTTTTTATTATATTCCTTGAAGTACGAGGATGGTTCTTATGTAGAGAAAACGTAAATATGTACCACGGGCGAAGCCGGGGCGGACCGCTTACTTACTTACTTACTTACTTACTAGAGTGGCGCAGGGACCCAAAGTGAGTCTTGGCCTCCGACAATAAGAGCCTCCATTTGACTCTATCCTGCGCCATCTCTTGCCAGTTTTCGATCTGGAGGCTGCGCAGGTCTTTGGCAATTTCGTCTTTCCAGCGGTACCTGGGACGTCCAACCGGACGGCGTCCAGATGGCTGTCCCAGGTACGCTCGTTTCGCTGCTCGATCTTCCCCCATTCTTTCCACATGGCCGAGCCATCGGAGTCTTTGGGCTTTAATCTCGCCTATGACGTTTGGCTCGGACATTAGATCTTGAAGTTCTAGGTTTTTCCTCCTCCTCCAAACCCCTTCTTCTGTCAACACTGGCCCAAACATCTTTCTTAGGATCTTTCTTTCAGTAACTAGGAGCTTGTCTTCTTCTTTTTGTGTCAGTGTCCAAGTCTCGCAGCCATACATTAAGATAGGTCTTATTATAGTTTTATAGATAAGGATTTTTGTGCGCCTGCTGAGGATTTTCGACACCAGTACTTTGTGTAAGGCTGCACTGCAACGGAGGGTATTTTGTATCCTTATTTCGATTTCTTCTTCCCTAGTATACGTATCGGTCACAGTGCATCCCAAGTATTTAAATTTGTCCACACCTTTATAGGTAGTGGCTCCTGCTACAAGATCGATCCTGGGTATTCTGCTGTTTTTGTATCGGCGCATGTGCATATATTCGCTTTTGCCGTGATTGATACGTAAGCCTACTTTATTTGATTCCCTCTCCAGAGTCAAAGCGGCACACACAATCTCTTCTTTTCTACCTCCTAGTAACGCAAGATCGTCAGCGTACCCTATCACCTTATGCTGTCCATTCAATTGCACTCCACCATCGAGTGTGATAATGTGTCTGATAACGTGTTCAAGTGCTAAATTGAACAGCATGGGCGACAGCGCATCTCCTTGCTTAAGACCAGTGAGCACCTCAAATGAGTTGGTGACTTCCGAGCCTACTTTTACCACAGCCCTGCTCTCATTGGTGGCGACTTGTATCATCCTGATCATTTTCGCAGGTATTTTGAAATTATTGAGGATTGTGAAAACAGAGCTGCGGTCCACGCTATCATACGCTTTAGCGAAGTCGACAAACAGCATATGAATGTCTTGTGCATATTCCCACCTTTTCTCCATGAGTTGTTTGAGGAGGAAGAGTTGATCGACTGTACTACGGTTGCGTCTGAACCCACACTGGTAATCGCCTATTATGGCCTCAGCGTAAGGTTCCAACCTCTTGAGCAACACGTAGGATAGGATCTTAAAGGCAGCGGGGAGTAGCGCTATTCCTCGGTAGTTTGTGCACCTCTTTCTAGAGCCTTTTTTGTGGATCGGACATATAACTGCTACATTCCATTCTTTTGGTATTTTTTCTTTGTTCCAGATGGTCTGCAGTAGCTCAAAGTATTTTGATTGGATTACACTTCCTCCGTATTTCCACAACTCGCCAGGTAGGTTGTCAATTCCTGGTGCTTTATTGTTTTTTAACCTCATAATAGCGCACCTCACTTCTTCGTATGTCAATGGCTGTACTTCTTCAACGCTTTGGAATTCGGTTTCGATTATGTCTTGGTGAGTCGACGGGCAGTTTAAAAGGTTTTGAAAGTAATCTCTCCACATGTCCTTAATAGTTGCCTGCTCCGTCACAAGATTTCCTTCATCGTCTTCCAAGAGTTGCAAAGCAGGCTGGAAGCCTTTTTTAAAATGTCTAATTCTCTGATAGAATTTCCTGCTTTTCCTGGGGCGGACCGCTAGTTTTATATAATACTAGCGGTCCGCCCCGGCTTCGCCCGTGGTACATATTTACGTTTTCTCTACGTAAAAACCATCCTCGTACTTCAAGGAATATAATAAAAAAAGAATTATCGAAATCGGTTCAGCCGTTTTCGAGTTATGCGCTTACCAACACATTTTGCGATTCATTTTTATATATAAGATTATCATAGATCCTATAATGGCTACACACATGCGAATACACAAGCAATATTAATCACGTATTGAAATCTTTTCTGGATGAATAACCAAAATTACGAAACCCTATAAACTTTACAAAAACAAATTTAAAGTCCCAGAAATCCCCTAATCCATAAAGTATTTAATCTCTCAAACAAATTCCTATACTAAGCGGTTTTTACTTTACAGTAATTGAAAATGGTCCAGAGGAGCAAGGTCAGGATAATATTTACGCTACGCCAAGGTCAAGGGTAGTAGATCGATCGGATGCTGCGAGAGGGACGGAGGTAGAGTGTGGTGGGGGAGGGAACGGGATGGAGGATAGGCCTCTCAGTTCACAGTTGAGGGAATCGACCACAGAGTGAAAAGTATTCTAGTGTAGTTACGAGCACATTTGATGGAATCGCTGATGTTAACCACATGGTTAGGGCTTGTTAATCATAAATTGGTATAACAACATACAACAATTATGACGTCGTTGTACAACAACAACATTACATGCGTACAGCGTAAGTTAAACATTTGAAATGCACAAAGGGGTTTCAGTTAATTAAATACTTATAATGTATTAATTGCGGGTAGTTTGTTTATTTAAACAAGCTTAACTGTTGTACAAACAGTTCGTAAGGCCCGATTGCTATTTATCATGATTTTATAGATTTTTTTTTTCATCCAAATAATTAAAACGTAATATAAACAGAAAAGACACATCACATTTATATAAAACCGTTAAAAACGAAAAAGACTATTCTTCATTGCAAATATACAACATCTTCTATAATTTCCTAAACAAGAGTTCAGGCAATTAACCCTACATGTGTTAAACAGAAACCACGTGTAGAGATTGTACACACACATGATACAATAGGTGTATCGTCCATGTTTACTAAATGTTATATTGTTACGTGTAAATGGGTCCTCATGTCCATGTGGTATTACGATTAACGACATTTCTTTTTAGTCCTAACTTAAAACTTCGTAAAAGATCTATATAGGTTGCTTTTCTTTAAACTTTTGTAAAGCAACAAGAAAACGGGAACTACTGGTCCGATTTGAAAAATTCTTTAGGTGTTGGATAGCCCATTTATCGAGGAAGGCTATAGGCTATATATCATCACGCTACGACCAACAGTAGTGGAGCCACGCGGGTGAAACCGCGCGGAGCAGCTAGCATTGAATACATGAAACACTACTCCTGGTTTTTACTGATAGATAATTGTGTGAAATACCAATTTATTCTAACAAGTGGCATAATAATGTGGTTTTGACTGTTTTTATTTTGAGTTACGCAAAACTTTCACTTTAGTAGTGACCTACGTAACATAAGCAAGCGTAATCATTTTCTAAGATAAATTACTAGTAATTACATGTAAATAAGAGAATTAATTCGTAATTAAAATAACATGCAGCTACCAACTTGGCCAGCTGCAGTGTGGTGGATTATGACTTAAAAATTCACAGAAAACAAGAACCCTTGTAACCCTTGTAAGTGAATACCTAAGATTCTAGAATGGTTTTGATTTACAAAAAGAATGCGAGCGAAATCGCAGGCACAAGCTACTTATTATTTTGTTTTTTGTTTAAATAAAAAAGTAAAATCATTTATTAATTCTATTCCTGAATTTTTAAACATACTTTTTGGGGTTAAATATAATTAAGTAAAAGCAATTAAAACTAAAAAATGTTAACCAAAAAATAACGAGCACTTAGTTTAAAAGTCAATGTCGAGTATGAAACTTCAATTTCGCAGTATAAAAACTTATTACGCAGCTATAGTAAAGAACATTTTACACTCGCCTCTCAACCTAGTTCCCACTGAGGTGTAATAATTGCACATGCTACGGTAAATTGCAGCTGAGGTGACAAGTACTCTAGATTTCATGTACCTACCGCCTCTTAATTGTGCTCCTGTGGTTTTAATAGTTGCTTGCTTGTGCCCTTTGTATGAATATCATGGGAAAAATGAGATGTTTGATTAGGGCTTGGTTTTGATAGTACATCTTCATCAATCAGCTTCTTCATTGATAGCCTAGAATTAAAGCCTTGTTTAATTTAACGGCTTCGTAAAAGTAATTACGATACCCAGCCGTTTAACACAACAGCTAGCCAAATGATTTGGATCTATAAGATTAAACTCCAAGTCTATTGGTGTGATTCTGAAGTAATTAAATGTTTTACTTGAAGTAGTTATCAAGCGTTTTGTGTAAAATTTGGTAAACAGTTAACCAAAACTTTAGTCTCCCAAAAGTCAAACTAGAGATTATCGTACAGCCCATGCCTAGAAGCCATGCCCAATCCATCCATGACTTGAATGTTACAAGTTACAACCCCTACGAGAACAAAAGCTGTGTTTTCACAATTGCATCTCATCGATCCAGCATCCTAGGTGTGTCAAGGCCGGGCCAAGTGCATGCGCTGATGCAATCAAGGTTAACACTCCTTTACGGTACTTGGAGCTTAAATAAGCTAGCTATTACCCGCGACTTTACCCGCTTTGACATGGGAGTAGGATCAAAAGTAGAATTATAATTCTCTTTATAGTACATACTAGTATCCGCTTGTCCCAGTTTTGTCCTATCTGACTCGATAAAAAAAAACATAAATACAGCCTATGTTACATGAATGATTTGGAAATTCGGTGGCACTTACCCACATAAGTATTCATTATTACGACAGACTTTAGTAGGTATTATTATTCTAGAACTAAGTAGTGTTAAATTGTATACAATCCAAGACCGAAATTTGAAGACGTATGTAATTGTGTAGTAATATATACATGAACTAAACTAAAGGATATCATTGTGTTTTCTCGTACGTATTTCAGAATTCCCTCCATGTATTGCGCTTGTACATATTCTGATGTATACTGTATACTGTAAGTACATTATATATGTATGTACCTACATCATTGTTATCAATACAATGCAGATTTGTGACTGTCTCATCGTGATACGCGTACGTTGTTGTATGTAGAAGGTCGAATTTCGTCCACCCGGATCCTAGTATCATAACTAAATGATTACATTAATCACATAAATGTCTTTAAACATGTTTCTGAAAAAGTTTTGACCTTTCTGTTCACTATCACACTTGGAATATTTAGAATTCCCTTCAATTTTATGATAAGACTAGCTTTCCGACCGCGGCTTCGCCCTCGTTTTCAAAGAAAAACCCGCATAGTTCCCGTTCCCGTGGGATTTCCGGGATAAAACCTATCCCCTTGTGTCATTCCAAGTTACCCTCTATATGTGTGCTAAATTTCATTGTAATCGGTTCAGTAGTATTTGCGTGAAAGAGTAACAAACACACACATACACATCCTCACAAACTTTCGCATTTATAATATTAGTAGGATCATTAGCATATAGAGTATAGACCACGGTTAAAAAAACTAACTCTGGACTACATAATATGAGAATCTCATGAATTTATAGTTATGGAAGCAGAGCATCTATCTTCAAAACATCCAGTATAAACGTTTCTTAAAATACTTGTACACACGTAGATATGAGGAAATCGGTACATTTGTGAGTAAAATGGAAATTGGATATGCCACACACACGATTGAGTTCTCGATTGTGACATCCTATACTTATATTATAATGGCTAAAGTTTGTGAGTAAAGCATGTATGGATGAACTCTTTCCAAAAAACGTATAATTGGATCGGGATAATCTTTCGTACACACGTAAATTAAACTCTGAATTAGAAGATATACATTGCCAGACATTTACTCTGCGGGCTGGATCTACCTACATCTATATCTATTTAAAATTTTTCGTGTCAGAGCGTTTGTAATCAAACCATTTAGCATTTCAAGGTAAGTTGTAAACTATTTTTTATACCCCAAGTGGAAAGGGTTTCCTAGCAGAACAACATTTGCTGATTCACAGTTTCTTTGGTTTCTATAGAAAAAAATTTCGACATTTAACAACTACCTATCCAATATCCATGCGTCATTGAATAATCACATATTGTTTTACTTGTTCTGTTTTTTTCCGCGAAAAATCTCATGGCTGACCACTAGTATGTATAACCACAGATACTATAAAACTATACTAGTAGGTATAACGACATTGTCTGCCCATACACGTCCATCGGAATGTCATTACTGCTATTTAAGTATTTAACCTTAACGTTTGCGAAGCAATACGTAATGCGCATTTATTTTTATTTTGATTATCTTTAGATACTACCGCCATATTGATAAGATAATTGCAATTACTCCAATAGGACAATGAATTATTACGCATTAATGACTAATGTTGAAATCTGACTATATCCATATTGCGTAAGGTTTCTAGGTATGGAAGATAAGCCTGCAACAGATATTTATAATAACAAAAAAAGGCTTAAACAATATCGACCCATTTCTTTAAATTTGCCTAATTAATGTTTTTTTTTATATAACAAAACGATTATGAGTACGTACCTAATTGTTCATCATCAATCTGGTTATTAAAATTGATTTCCAGTATTATCTATTACCTATTGAAAGAAACGATAAGAATTTTCACAAACAACGCATTGACGTGAACTTGACGTGAACTTACATGAGCCTGAATAATTTGGCAGTTGTTTAACAGGATTTTCAATTTAGCACTTTATTACCACCACTTTGTATATTACAAGACACACTGCACTTAATTTTAGAGAACAACATCATTTAATCATGAACGAAGATTCTCAATATACTTACGAAATAAAGTACACCAGCTCAGGTGTTCCCGGGCTTGCAAAATGTGCTTTTAAGGTGCTGAATTAATTTTTCTAACATTTACGGCCCTTTTCAAACCTTCGTAATTTTTATATTATTAAAGTTGTCGTGATGAAAATTCTTGACAAGAAAGTTCAATAGTAACACAATACGTCTACCGTTTTAGAAACATGATTCCATGATATTTTCTCGATAGAAAAAAAATACAAAGTTCTCATTGTTATTTTTTTATAATCTCTGGCATCTTCAAAATAACAAACGTAAAGTTACGACTTTTTGGATATTAACTATAAAATATACAACCTATACGTCTACCGATTTAGAATTTTGAAATATGCGATGGTTTTGAAATAAACAAGAAATACTTGAAATTAGCGCGCGACCAGCCAATATAGCGAGAGCCGCCCTGTACCTTCCTACCCCGATCGCTGCACGAGTCATTCCCGCTACGGCCGTCACACGGGGAACTTGTGTCGCTCGCGCAATCGTAAAAAAGGGTGACAACACGATAAGACAAAATGAGACAAATGGGGACAATAAAGAAAATAAGAAGAAGAAACATAAAGGTTGGAGAAAAAAGAATGCTTACAATTGGAACAAATTAATGAAGAAGTTGGTTTTATTTTAAATTTGATGATAATTGTATTATAGACGATGTTTGATATGTACCCCTGTTTTAAGTACATAACGAATGTGTAAGATTTTTTCATTTATAGCATAGATAATCTTTTCAGAAATCCGGAATCCAGAAGGAAAATAAACCCACTGATTGTTCACAATGTGAACCCACTCCTTCGTAAGTACCTTTATTCAGTCAAAAATGTATGTTATCAACGTTCTACTGGTTTTATCGCATGATTCCATTTTTAGCAAAAAGCAACAAAGTGCAAAGAAATAAAAAATCATGGTGAACTTAGTGGAAGTATGGCGGACGTGATATGGAATTATGGAACAGGAGCTCGTTGGAGTAGTATTATATTTAAAAAAATACGAAAAAATTTCAAGAATTACATTTCTTAGTAGGTGGTAGATAAGTATGTTGTATAAAGAATTTGATGTTGATATTTATTTCATTTATACTTACTACACCTGTGCGGGAAATTGCTTAGTACTAAAACAGGTTTATATTCATATTTACATAGTAATGTGAGTTTTAATTTCGAAAAATTTTGTGTAAGTATATTAAATTGAGTTCCTGGGTGATCTGGAAACACAATTGGGCCCGGAAGATGGCGCTGCAGTCACTACTCCTAATCACATGAACCGATTTGGATGAATATTTGTGTGCACATTTCATTGTTGTGGGATGATTGGTTGATTCGTTTTCACATTAGCTAATATCATGTATTTTTGTTGTAAACTTAATTTAATGTTTATAAAACATTATTATTGGTATAAATAAGCCAGTGTTCGTCTCACATTGCTGTACCTGCCTACCTACCCTACCAGGGCCTAACTTTGTTCTGGCTATTTTATTTTGATTATTTGTAATGAATAATTACAATTATAATAGAGTGCAAAAAATAAATACATGCGTCAATATATTTTGTATTTTTTTTTAAACAATTTTTCTATTTAAAAAAATATCATTCCGACAGCGGCTTTGCCCGCTTGGAATTAGGTTATATCGTGAATCCTGTTTTATCCCACAGAAGTGTTCAGTTCGGATAAAAAGTATCCTATGTGTAAATCCAGGCAATTAGCTATATTTTATCAAAATTGGTAATGTAGTCTTGACGTGATTAAGTAACAACTAACAAAAAAATATACAAATTAACATCCAAAGTTTCGCATCAGTTTTACTGTATTAGCGATATCTTCCACTCTTGACTTTGACTGAGAAGAATTAGGGTTTATAACTTCTTTCAGAAATAGTACCTTTCATTTCTGGGCATGATGTAATATCTACGTCAGCATCAAATTCTATCTAAATCAATTCAGTAGTCCGCGTTATTGATTACCATTTCATTTTTTCAGAGTAACAATATTTTTTGTTATTTTAAAGATTATTTATAACCTGTATTATTTTGTAATAAAGTAAACATTACGAAATAATAATAATTATTAATAATGTCTAAGTAGTTGTTGGAAAGAAGATTATTTGTTTATAAGCAAGAAAATAAAACCAATAAATCAACAATTGAATAAATGTATAACAATATTATAACTGTATGACGACTCCATACATGTTTGTCCCGAGTCGGCCAGCGGCAGCGCGGCGAGTTTGCAAGAATAACTTCGCGCACACCCGCGTTCGCGATAGCGAGCTATTAGACTCCGCCCGCCAAGCAGTGGATTTTTTTTTGTGTATCGTCTTAATACAAAAAGCCGTATTTATGGCTCTTCTTGAGCACCTTAAAGACTAAAAGCAATTTCGCTGTAATGATGTCACGTTCTTGTCTAATCGTTTTAAAATTATTTATTGGAATTGATTTTGTTTGTACGCTAATTGGGTGAAAATGGAAACTGGAAAGTGAGACCAATCAAAATAATTGTTTGCACTTTGCAGTGAGAGAGCTTTTAGAAGAATCGTAAAAGAAACTTTACATTAAGTTTTGGAAATACAATACTATACTTCTACCTAATACGCCTGAAATAAATAAATACCTAAATAAAATTTTAAATCGGTCGATCATGTTTGTTTGTTTACAACGACAAGTAGGACCGGTGCAGCAATCAATAAATGCGGACGAAGCCGCAAGGCACTGCTAGTAACTTTGTAGATAATTCAAATTCGCCGTGAAACTTGGCGAATTATTATATTAATTAATATTTTGCTCTTAGTTAATATCACTCCAAGTCGTATCTCTTAAGAAACTGTTTTACTAATTATTATTTGAAACTAAATATCCATCAATAAATAAAACCACCTCTTTTTTCCAATAAATCAAACCCAATACAATACAACACTACAAGCAAACGAACCGGGTCATATACAAAGGAATATATTTAATTTTATACATAAACTATATACATATATCAATAAAACATCTGCAATAGCAAGTTGTTGATACAGATGTAACGAAATTCCTAGATCGAACGACCTCGGCTGATTGGAACTTAAGGTAGTGTCAAACAGACTGCGACACGATACGAATTCTATTGCGATGCGATGCGAATATTTAAATAAATTTTATTGATTAGAAAGATTACCGCATTGATTATTGTTTATAGTGTATTAACTTACATACAGATTAATATGCTATTTACAAATGCTTATGCCTGAACAAACTAGGTTACTTATTATTTTGAGACTCTCGATTTCTATCTTTTAATTTTAATAAAATGTAATATTATTTAGATATATTTTTCGAAAGTAATGTGATCGATGTATAAATAACTAAAATTTCTAAGTACCTAAACTTCTTTTCTCTACTATCGAATCCTTATTATTCATTTAATTGTATAGTAATAACTATTAACCACTGAAACATACTCGTCAATACCACTTATAAACAGAAGAATAACTCCAACATTCTAATAATTCCATAAGACATATTTCTGTATGAAGCAGGCTTTATATATGTAGGTCATCGACAATTTCCCGAACCGAGTGTTCGTCATCGAATATTTATATACGAGATTGTAACAGCGTTTTTTTATTGCAATATATTCTTTGTGGCTCAGTGGTTAAGGCCTCTGTATTGGGAAAGTCGGAGGTTCGAAAGTTTACCAGTAGTTCACCAGTAGCACACTGCACAACCAGTAGTTCCTGAGATTAGCGCTTTCAAACAAACAAACTCTTCAGCATTTTAATATTAAGTATAGATATAAAATATGGGGTATGTCTTAATTCTACAATTGCTAAAGATATCCTTAATCATGCTGTATCATTGATCAATTTTTAAAGGCCAGTATAGTTGTAATAATAATTAATCAGACCTTCTGAAGTAATTAATACTTAATATGGAATAAAATCCGCTATTCTAACTAATGTAAGGTTTCCAACGCTTCTAGAAATATTATAAAATGTCAATAAATCACAAATTAACAAATTGAAAATGAGCGAACACTTAACAATCAAAATGTACTATTTCTCTAAAAGCAAATTTTAATTAAAATCAATTTATTCATAGGCCTTTGTATATTAATTTCAATTTACTTGACGCTGTTGTATTCGTATTTTCTTGCGTTTGATTTTAGCTGAGTACTTTTAGAAATTAAACTCTACAATGATAAAATATCCTTTGTTGCTATAGAAAATAATTTAACAATAAACAAAAAAATATATTTCCTAGTAATTCTCACACAAACAGACGAATAAAATGAACATGCTCATAGTTCATACACTGTTGTGTTTATAGTAATTATAGTACTAAGTTAAAAACTTAATTGAGATGATTACCTTCTGCTCTGGTTGCCTGGAAGAGATCACTACTAAGTGATAAGGCCGCCAAATACACTAAATTTTAGTACCTTAGACTGTTTAGTTGTATTAAAGAGTAAAATAAATAAAATAGTAAATACCAAATCTAGTTTAATCATTTTCGCGTAACACACAAACAAACAAAAAGTATTATTCTTGTGTAAACGCCGCCTAACACTATGAAATTCAAATGATACTGAAATATCTCAAGTTTCTCCCGCTCTAGAAATCTTCGTTGAATAAATTAAGAGAGAAAAACGTTTTCTTGTTAATACAATCACATCGAATTACGCCAAATACGGTTCTGCTGTAAATAAATATATACTTGGACATTTCATACAATGTTTTCATGAATTTATTCATTCATTTATTCAATGATGTTTAGTTTAAAACTAAGCAACGTTACTATAATGGTGAATTACCAAGTACCTACAACGTGAAAGGCCAAGGAAAGGCACACACAACAGTATAGGACTAATATGTTCGATTTTACGCGAAAATTTCGAAATTAAAGACTTTTTAACGGATTTTAAACGCGATGTGGTCGACGGGGAGTCTTCTCGAGACCCCGCTCGCTGTAATGTGTGAGAAATGTAAATCGCCTTAAAAGTATTTATTCTAAAAGGACTAAACAGGTGCACTTCCGCGTTACATAACTAGTCAATACAAATAATACATACCCTTGTACTCAGGGGTGTGTTGTGACGCCGGCAGCCATAGCGACCGGCGGCCCCGACGCGGCCTGGAACAAATTAAAACTCATTATTGATAGGAAAATTTATTTGTAGTACTCAGGACTCAGGAGAACTGTAAAATAGTCTTACAATATAATATTAAAAGTATAAGATCCGACCGTGGGTCTGTACCCACTGCCCTGTGGCAGATGCATTATGAATACATCTGTTTCACTGATCGATTTTTTTTAGGGACAAGTAGGTGATCAGCCTTCTGTGTCCTGCCAGACCGAGACATTTTTGAAGTGAAAACTTCTTTAGCGGCGTTGAGCACTTTTTCTGTAATGGGTATAAAATCTTTAAGACGATACACAAAAAAAAATCCACTGCTTGGCGGGCGGAGT
>CAJQZN010027287.1:0-10381 GCA_907164685.1 Colias eurytheme
AAAAAAAATTTTTTGATGCCAATCGATCCAGTTTCTCATGGGGATCAAAACACTCTAAAAGACCAACTGAGTACTAGAAAAGTCAGAAATCGCGAAAAACTATTTCCACACATTCACTAAGAAAATAAGTGATTCAACAAAAGATGCGCTAATAAAAAACTCCAAAGAGATTTTCAGGCTTCAATATTTTTTGTTTCTGATTATTAAAACACATACTGATAATAAGAAGAAACATTAATTTAATTAAACGGTTGTCAAAGAAAATAACAAAATAATAACAAAAAACAACATTTAAAGTGGTGATAATTCCAGAATTTCTGAAATAATTTACATAAAACTTATGATATGAGATGCTCAAAGTGGTCACCGTTTTGACGTAAACATAGGTTTGTTCGTTTTACTACTAAGCGCGTAGCAGCCGACAACTTATTTGGGTGAATTCCGTAAAGTATTGCAGAAAGTGAATCTTTTAGTTCTTGAGCATTGTTGTATGATCTTTTATAAATTTCATTCTTTACATAACCCCAGATGAAAAAATCTAGAGGTGTCAAGTCGGGGCTACGGGGCGGCCACTGTTTTTATTATTTAAAAAGTAAGCCTCTAACAGATCTAAACGTTCCAAATTATTTAAGGACATTTTTAGTGAAGACAGAGTGACTTTTGGTAACTTTTGTTTTCTATGTGTTATTGTCACAGAACAGTAAAGTAGATAGAAGTGTGATGTGGGCGTGGCCCACGTGTCACTGGTAAGGTAAGATCACCTAACTTGCCCTCAGTTATGCGCAGAAAAATATTCGAGTCGGTTGTCAGCTGTCAAATCTTTTTTCCATATTTATTCATTAATTAGGACGTGTTGTTCGGTATTAGATTGCAAAAATGATAGCAGACGAAATAATATCAGCAATGGAGGCATTTCATACCATCGGTAAGTCTTATTTTTATTTATTTTAATTATATTTTATGTTATAACTTCGCTTGTCGTAATTTGTCAAAATTGTATACAAATATCTAGTCAAAATGAACCTTATGTTATAAGAAATTAGTACTTTTATAGATTGAACAGAAAACAAGACTTTCTGGAATATTATTGCAATAAACAAACGAATGTCGGTTTAGTGATGATTGTGGCGCATATCGATAGTATCGATACTTTAGAAAAGACAAACATTATAAATATTAAATTTTATTTTATTTTTCCTTAGCTTTCATTTGTCCAATTTATTTATAGATTTCCCAAAGAGGCTTATTTAAAAGAGAAATGGGTAAATTCATCGTGACGAGTTAACTGGATGTCGAACAGCACTAAGCAGTCTAACAAAGGCCACCGATACATCAAACCTACAGCAGTTCCAAGATTTAAAATAATGCATATTTTCTGTTTGTATTTTGTAAATATAGATTTATACTATTCTATTCCGTTTTTTATTTAATAATAATAATATGAAAAGACGTACTTAGTAGTAATAAACATACTCCAAAATGTGACGCTTTATACTATACTCATATAATAGAAAGAAAAAAAAATGCACAAAAAAATATTTATTTGTGAATTATTATCGATAACAAGGCTGACATCCCTTAGAGCATAGCATCAGATAAATATCAAGTTAATGTCATTAATGTTGAGTGACACAAATTTCAACCTTATCTCTATGTGTTGAGGTTCAAAGTTATATCTATCGAAAACTAACGCCCTCTGTTGTGGAGTAGCTGAATGTTTTCGAATTTGGAATTTCTGAGCAATGAGAAACAAAACAGCTAATATACCTAGGGATGTTATACTAAAATAAAACCGTAACATGGTGCGTTAGGGTACATATTGAAATGCTGAATTTATAACCTAAGTCAGTTTCTACTCAAATTAAGCTGTCCAATCAAAGACATAGTTTACTTGTAGTGTACTGTATAACTATCTGTTTAAATGTGTGGTTTTGGCGACACTGGTTTTCATACTAATTATGACATTAAAGCACTTCTATATGTTTTTACTGTTCTGTGGTTATTGTTTACATAAGCCATAAAAATGTGACGTGTTCGTTCGATATTCAAATTTAAATAATTTTTCATCTCGTGCACGAGCTGCCAGCCACCGCCCGCTCACGCCCCGCGTCGCTGGCATGTTATGCTGCTGTGCCTTTGTCTTTTTACTTGTTCATGAATGAAAATAGTTTTTCGCGATTTCTGACTTTTCTAGTACTCATACCTCAGTTGGTCTTTTAGAGTGTTTTGATCCCCATGAGAAACTGGATCGATTGGCATCAAAAAAATTTTTTTTGAAAACTGCCGATTTCCTTGCTTACCGTACATTTTTTCAAAAATCTGTGAATGCAGATTAAAATTTCTCAAGAATTTAAGGATAGTCTCCTAAGAACGTTTTCATGTAGCTACAACGGTTAAGGTACCTGCCCTTCATGCCCCATCTTAACCTTCCACCCTGTATTTTCCGTCATTTCAAAAAAAATATTAAATTGTGCGTCTAATCCAGCAATATTATATTCACTGAAATAAATCAAGCTGCCCATAAATAGACAACTGGACATTATTATTTCTTAAGCTTTATGTTTTCAAATTCGGGTCGTTTCTACCAGGAATTTTCTGATTAATTTCCTTTTGAATGAAGCAATGCAAGGTGGGCGTATATATTTTATGATCCTTAGTCACTGCACCGCTTTACATATTCAATTCTGAAGAATTCCTTGTTGATAAAATCGTGACAAACTCGAATAAACGAGGCCGTGTCACATTGAACATGTAAACACGGTGTCACGCGCGACGCGCGGCGCACAAAACGCTCTCCTTTATCGCGCTTGTACCGCGTCCAAGCGGATTTCACAACAATAACGAAACAATACAACTGTCATATTATCTGTACCTATTTTCCCTTTCTATGTACACATTTACATATCAATATTACTTGATCTCATAACTGCTAATCTTTTGTGCTCGGCCGATTCTTAGGAAAGATGTTCCTGCGCAAATGCGTTTTATCTGCGTTCAATGGAAATATCACTGACACACAATCTAAATATTATTTAGATTTCACCATTGGCGTGATAAAGAAATGATAAATATGACATCAACGGTTCAACATTTCTTAATCATGTCATGCTTAGAAATATCAAAATAAGTCGTGTTTAGAATAATATAACAAAACACACTTCTTTTCTAGTACATTTATAGGCATTTGGCTCCAAAACGTGACAATATTTTTATTGCGCTCTACATACAGCATGATAAGAGAGATAGTGTATTAAAACGTCGAGCCTCCTGTTTTTTATTTGTCGCTCATCACCACTTTGCTGTTTAATTTGTCGAGATGGGAAGATAAAGTTGATTTTCCTCATAAGAATTCAAAACATTTACATCTGACATTTTGACAAACGTTTATCCATGTGTAAATGTTTTTAATTATAACCGTACCAGCAGTTGCAAAAGTAAACTGTATAATATTAACGCTTTATTATATACAGGGTGTCCCAAAAAGTAGTGATGAACGGAAGCTGGGAGGTAGAGGACCTAGAAGGCTATCCGAATCACCCCTGTGTATGTTATGCGATTTTTCGTATTTTCGGAGATATGATGTGTTTTTTTTTTCAATTTTTCACCTATTGCCGAGAGATTCGCCAAAAATTTTTGCACTTACCACATTTAGATTTTAATTTTTCTATTGAAGCCTTCTGAATAATAAAATCAAATTTTTAGGGTAGCTACCTGATAGATAGAGCAAGTTTTTAAAAGCCAAATGGAAAACTTTTTTATGTGATTTTCATTTTTTTATGGACCCTTGAAGTTGTGAACATACTGGGTAATTTTGTCTTTCTTGGCATTTAATTCTTTTTTTTATTCCATTCAAAGATCTAACGATAGTAAATGCTACCATAATGAATTGGCCTATCTTTCAGCTTAGCACACAAAAAAAAATCAAGCATCTAGCGCAATAATTCACGTCACCATAAATAAAAATCTCATCGTACTCAGCGATAGATGAAAAATTGAAAAAAAAAGAATGTCATAACTCCAAAAATACGAAAAATCGCTTAACATACATGGGGGTGATTCGGATAGTCCTCTAGGTCATCTACCTCCCAGCTTCCGTTCATCACTACTTTTAGGGACACCCTGTATCACTATCACTACATAGTATAAAACAAAGTCGCTTTCACTATCCCTATGTCCCTATATCCCTATGTCCCTTTGTACGCTTAAATCTTTGAAACTACGCAACGGATTTTGATGCGGTTTTTTTAAATAGATAGAGTGATTCAAGAGGAAGGTTTATATGTATAATAACATCCATTAAATAGTGGAGAAGTACTGTTATTTTTGAGGTTTCTAATGTGATTTCGTAAAAAATTACATTTTTTCCGCTTACATTGCAAACGCAGGCTGAACCCTACGAGTTTTATCAAAATAATGTATAAAGTATTATACACATTGAAAAGGTCTACAGAAAAGTCCGCGATGGTATATGTCTACCTCTGATGGATAACCCACAATAACTTTTTTTTGTCATTTACTTTTTACGACAAAAAATGGCTAATTTTTGAAGCGATTTTAACCAATACAGCATTAAACCTTAACCAATTAAATACCTTGAATACATTGTTCATTTAATATAGATCTATATGGCCCTTTACACCGTATGATTTAAGTGAATATTTTCGAAGATATTACAGATTTAAAAATTGCGGGACGTACCGTTTGCGGCAGTACCGGCCGGCCGCCCGGCTATCTATTATTTTATAATACCCGTGCCAAGCCGGGGCGGGTCGCTAGTAACATTATATAATAGGAAATATTTCCAACAAACGACATGACAATGTTTCAGATATACATAATACTTATTTTTAAAGCAGTCACGTACCTACATTTTTAAACGAGCTGGTCTTAAATTGCAGTACGCAGAAGCGAATGCAACACATGATACATAATATGATTCGAGTACATTCCATAATTGAAGTATGGAGATGTGCAGTGAGAAGTGCGCATAATTGAAAGATTAGTGCCGGCGCCGTTCTGACACCTGTCGAGATGATGCTGGGCAGGCGCATCCGTCTCGTTACATGTACTTCACATCGTTACTCTGTTTAAACTGATACGAGGATATCCCGTTGCACTCAATTCTAACTATGGAATTATTTCGATGCATTTACGTCAATCGGCTAATTTCAGAGACGGCTCTAGGCTAAGTCGCTTTCTAGTTTTACTCGTGCCATTGCAACGCTATTGACCTTTAAGCACAGAATACAATAATAGTAGCTAAACGCTACAGAACGGACACTTTCCGCCTCCCGCCAAAATTAAACACTTACCTCACCCCGCACGATCAGTCTAAAAATGGTCCAAATTTTTCTATAGGGACGATATGCAACGGAGATTGACAACATTATTCAAATTGACTTAAAGTTATTTTATTATTTTGGATTTGTGATTATCGTTTTTCGTAGAAAATGGTTAGATATTGTGCTGTTTACGGATTCATCAGAAATTCGGTATTTCATCAGAAAAACGCGAATTTTTTTTACGCTAGTCAAAAATGTGCCAACCATAAAGCGTTAACACACACATTTGCAGTTTCTACAGTGTGACTGTCAAAACGATAATTTTGTATGGAGTGTCCGGACTCCGGAGTGTGCTAAAGTTCAGGACAGTTTTACAGAGTCCCTTTAACTAGTTATGTATTATATTTCCACCGAGTAAACAAATACTCTTTAATTACTTCAACCGTAAACAATTGGCGAATTATTGCCTCTAATTGCTTCTGTAACGTATTAGTAATTTAGTACCATATATTATGTATGTATATTTGTACAACTTTGTTTGACAGGTTTCCAATATTTTTTTAACAATTGAACCGTATTATAAAAACATAAAAAACGTTTTCTAAGCAAGAATTCTCAACTTGCTGGAGCTTCCAAAAGTCGTTTGTTGTATGAAACTTTTAATGATTGTAAAAATATTATTTACTTATTATATTAATTTCAACTTGATACGTTTTCAAAGAAAGAAGACTTTTACGAAATGATTGACAGACAGGCAGATAGCAAAAAAATCCCTTAAATATATATACCTAAGATGTTATTTAAAGAAAGCTATTTGATATAAAATCTTTATCATTTTTTATTTTACGTTAAAAATAAGTATCTTTTTTAGATTCTCGATCAATAATAATAATAGCCATTCATCAAACTCTTCTTTAATACAGTTAGTTAACAATTAAATAGTTCCCTTTCCCTTCGTTCCTCTGATCTCCTTCTCCTATCCACCCCTATTCACCATACCAATTTTTTTAACTCCTCCTTTACCGTCCTAGCGATTCGACTGTGGAATGCTCTTCCTGAGACTATCAGACGCGCCAAAACACCACATCATTTCAAGTCACTTGTAAAAGAGCACTTTTTCTCCAGTATTTAGTTTCCTTTTTATCTTATAAATATGTATTTATATTTTATATATACTATGTATAATATGTATTTATATGCATATATATATATAAATATATATATTTAAATATATTTATTAATTTGTATTTAACTTATTATTTTTATTTAATTTGTATGTATAATATAAATATAACTTGATTAATACATATATACTGAATTATCTATGTCTATTCTTTAATTAGTAATGAATTATTTGTGTTATCTAATAATCTATTCTTTTTTTTTAAATCTTTTTGATGCGCCCTCGCTTTTTACCAATGTCTTACATGTCCTTTATTTTTATGGTTGCCTGGAAGAGATTGCTTTTAAGCAATAAGGCCGCCTATTGTACACTTTCCAATTTTATGTATTTTCTTATTTTAAATTCCTGTTATATGTACAATAAAGTGTCATAAATAAATAAATAAATAAATTAAAATACATATACAGGGTGTCCCGCTGTTGGTATACTATGCTCAAAGGAGGTTATAGTTTTGCATACGCTGAGTTCGTAAAAAACACTTAAAAAATTCCAAACGCATTTTTTTTTCAGATATATGAATTCTTAAAACTCTATGTGTACACCCCTAACAAGCAACCCGCCCATTTTTGCCACCAGCACGTGAGCTATCGTTTAAGATTATGTTTTCATAGACAAAATGCTCACATTAGAGAAGCGGTATATGACGGCTGCGCGAAGCTAGAGAAGAAAACATGGATTTTAAGGAAAAATTTAGCAAAAAATTTTTGACGTAATTTTGTTGTTTAAATATTTTTTACGTGATCAGTGTATGCAAAACTACAAGTCCCTTCGCGCTTAGTATACCAATAGTGGGACACCCTGTATATTTATTATATTTTTTCATAGAACGTTTTGCAATTTAAGGATTCTTCATTCTTTAGACCGTGGGCAACAGGTATTCTGTAATATTTTACAAGCTCTAATCATATAAATATCTTGGTAATACATATTTAAACGCTTGAATATAGACGGTAAAGTTGTTATATATGATATACAGGGTGTAATCGTTAAGTGTACACAGGCGATTTTTCCGTAACTATTACAGATAACAAAAAACTTTAAACTGAAATCGAAAGTACTTAACCTAATGAGTAATATGGCCGTAATAAATTTTAAAAAAATAAAACGAGAAACGTCCCACAATTGGTATGCTAAGCGCGAAGGGATTTGTAGTTTTGCATACACTGATCACGTAAAAAATACTTAAACAACAAAATTACGACAAACATTTTTTCCTAAATTTGTCCTTAAAGTCTATATTGTCTTCTCTACTAACTTCGCGCAGCCAGCATATACCGCTTGGCTAATGTGAGCATTTTGTCTATGAAAACATAATTTAGATATAGATAGCTCACATGCGGGTGGCAAAGTTAGGCAGGTTGCTTGTTAGGGGTGTTTAACACTTTAGAGTTTTTCGAGTTAGGGGTCACTTTAGAGTTAGGGGTGTTTGTTTACACATTAGAGTTTTAAGAATTCATCCATTTGAAAAAAAAGCGGCTGGATTTTTTTTTGTATTTTTTACGTACTCAGTGTATGCAAAACTATTACCTCCTTTGAGTTTAGTATACCAACGGTGGGACACCCTGTATATCTACGTATATAAAAAATATCTGTAAGGATGAGTCGAATTAAAGTTTTAACTATGTTTTGGTTTATTCGGCTGGCTAATAAAATGCAGATGGATGATCATAAACTTATTAAGAGAGCTAGTAAAGTTTATAAGCAATAAATTATATTCAAACAAACAACTGTACATAAAATGGTCCAATGTCTGGTTAGAAAGGGTGTTGACGTTAACGCTAAAAAATTTTATGTACATCATTAAAACGTCTATAAATAAAAAAACATAAATTGAAAGCAAAATGTTAAAAATTGACATATTGCCAAAGTTTGCGAGTGTTTTTCAGTAGCTGAAATTTGGCCCCAATTTAATGAGAAGGCGTGAATAGATTCTAGCAATACAAGTAATAACATTACTACAGGTACTTATAACATTTGTTTCAAATATTTTCAGAATCATATCCTTTTTGAAAAGGGAAAGCCGTTAAAATCCTTTTAAAATTTCAAGCACAATATCTTATCAATAAATTAATATTCAGATATACTTTATATTATTAATTAATAATTAGTAACTAATTAAAATAGTTAAATTACCACGATTCACCATTTTCTTTGCATGTCACCGTCAATATTTAATATAGATGTCATTACTGATACAATAATTTAAAATGATATCTTCACAGCGCATTACGCTCTACGTATCTATATATGCGATAATAATTTATATCACTGCCGATAAATCAGTATATTTATTAGTAGACATTCAATGCTTCAGTAAAATACAGCATTTGTGATATTGTTTTGAGTACATTCAATCTTTTATATTTGTATTAAGTGAAAATTGTGAAAATGAGTTTATTGGACTTCTTCTGGTATGTATCTACTCATCCTATACCTTGGAATTAATATTTGTACATACATAAGATAGTTTTGTATGTATAACATAGTCGTTGTTGGACACTGTTTGCTTTGATAAAATATGATCGATTAAAATACAAAGTTTTTAGCTTAGATCGCTGATTAATTAATCAGACGAAGTATTTTAAATTTAGTTTTTTTTTATTTCGTTAGTTTTTAACATTTTTAATCTATGTGTACCTAAATTTGATTCGATTTATGCGTAAGTATATAATAAGTATAAAATATAAAATATAAGTATAAAATAATAAGAATGGCAGTGTAAAGTGCGTAAGAGTAATATATAGGCATTAATATAATGGCGGTTTGCTAATAATTAATAAATAATTTATACGAACAGACGTCTAAGTCATCCTCATCCATTTAATTTTATAAAAGGGGAAGTCCCTGAGCCAACTACATATAAAATATAATATGTAAGTAGACGATTTTAAAGTATGTTATGTCACAGATATAATATATAACTACGTATCTATAGATAAAATTTTAGTTTAAATTGTTTTCATGTTATGATTTCCAAAATTCAGAAAAACCTGTGTACCTACCTACATTTGAAAAATCATAGCTTTTCGTAAAATTTCAATCAACCAAATATTGTGTTGATAATGATAATAAAAATATATCCTTGAATACCTACGTTACAAAACACTGGGAAGCGCACAAATGAAAAAATTGCATAATTGCAAATTATGAAATACAAATGGTATGAACTATTAACAGTTAAAAATATATTCCATAATCAATATATGTATTACCTATACATACTCTATATTGTATTTATTATATTTTGTTCATATTTTTTATCCAAAAACTAAAAGTTTCCAAAATTGAATCGATTTTATAGTTAGCTAGAGTTATATACTTAAATGCAACACAATTTAACTTGTAATTTAAACTCAGTAATTAATCCAGTATAAATTAAATAAATGGAATGCTTTCCTAACACAGCTATCTCCGATATTCTCGACCTAAATAAGGCGTGCTTGACATTGGAGAGAGGAAATCAAATAAGCTAGGTAGCAATACTTTAACTTTATTTCTATACACAGTTACGTAATACGCAAAAATAATTATTTTTTAAATCTAGATCCTAGGTAGTTATATATAGATGTAAAATGTACTTGTTGCATTGGATGTGTTTTCTCATTTTGTCATAGAGAGGTTAAAGGTTTGATTCCGCTGCTTCAAGAAATAGTACCTATCATGATTTGTATACGAATACAAAATATTATCAATATTTCATCTATACTACACTCTGATATAATGAAATCTATAATTTTGATAGATTTGCGGTTACGGTTACATACACCTATTGTTATCTACATAGGTAGATACACTTTAGGTCATTTTATGTCCTAAAGTAAAACAGTATAATATAGGTCTTTACGAATATATGATGTACTGTTTTAAAATTGTTTAATGCCTTCAGCCTTGTAATAACACGAGAGATGAGCTGTAG